>JPKZ01022848.1:517627-557498 GCA_000803305.1 Toxocara canis
TGGCGAGAGGGAGGAGGGATAGGGTGATTAGGCAAATCGGAATTTTCGAGAAGCGGCATGTACACCAGTGGTTAGCCGGCATGATGTCAAGATTTGTTGTAGCCACAAATCTGTAAATGCGTTGCAAAGCGACAGGAATTTGTTTGACCGATTTATTCGACGATTATTTGGTTGGGTGGATGTTCGTATGCTGACCTCTCGTTTCGTAATTTGTTCGTCTCTGTTTCTTCCTTCAGCGTGGATTCCACGTGTAATTTTCCATCTGAGATACTGCTTTATTAGCGACACCATTGCAGTAGCGATAAATGGTAAATTCACAATAAAAAATGCATTCATTAGTGCCGTCGTACTTGTTGATTTAGTCAGTAACCGCCATCCCGGTTAATCGTAGATAATTGAGACTGCTCAGTTTTTTCAATTAAACTTCATCATGCGTGTATACAGGCTTGATGATTGCAACTACTCGCCGTTTCGGCAGCTATCACTGGCAACTCCTCGGACGTTCCTTTACGAATAAGGAAGCGTTCCTAGGTTCAATTAAAGCATGATTTTGAATGCCTTGTTGATGTTGTTAGTGTACTTTGTAACATGAGATATTTAACCAGCTATAAGATCGCATATGCGATTCATGACATATCGTTGCCCGTATCTGAAACTGATCCATATCAAGTTTGGGACCCGGAATGTGAGTTAGATCTCCTAGTCGTGAACGGTATAACCAAGGGGCTCTTCGAAATCACCGAACCGAAAACTTGTAAACGCAATCACGAGAATAGAAGGCGCAATTTTTATTCGCCTGAACACGCAAAGGTGATAGATGTTAGCGGAGAGAGCGAAAAGTAGCAATTAGAAGTTCGCAAGTCGCATGACTGCACTTGTTGATACGGCGAGATTGTTTGCCGTCCACTTGGTGTCCGCACGCTATGCTAAAAAGGATCGTACGTTTATAGGATTTCGGAAATATATCGAAATGAAAATGACGTGCTTTGGAACAAGCAGCTTTTTTTGTGCGCCAACAATTAGGAAATGCTAATGCGTTTTCAGTTGTGCACGGCAGTGTACCTCACTTCTATATGATTTTGCCTTTAGCGTGAAAAAAGCTTCGCTTGCATAATCAGTACGTGAAATACATATCAAATACCGAAACTCGAGTTAGATCGCTGCTGTGCTGAGCACCTTTTGTAATATTCCCTTATGTTCGGGCTCGAAAAAAGCAAAATTTACTTAAGATTTTTTCTTTGCTGAACACCGACACTCGCAGAACCGCTGCTGAAGAAAGTGACCGACGCTTTTTTTTGAAGTTCAAAATGCTTGCACCTTTGAAAAACATTTTCTCGAAGTTTTTTAAATTTTGTCGTCGATGGTTCAAGATTGTGATTTGTATTAGATATCCGCTGAAAGCCATCATTTCACTCGTACTCTTTCAGGTGCAAACCATTGGTATTGTACAAAAACCAATATAAAATAGTAGAATGGAATGGAAAAGTGTTTTGAACCACTTGCCACTGAAGTTGTCGTGCAGTGATTGCCTCAGTGTTCAACGGACTGATAAATTGGGTTTGATGAAGAGTACAGTCTTCGAGTTAGTTTGATGCAACAAAAATGGAAAAACGTTTAGGCGACAAAGTGGTGGCCATTTCTTTTGGAAAGCGAGGGGGGGGGGGCGGAAGAATCATTTTTTTTAATTTTGTCGTCGATGGTTCAAGATTGTGATTTGTATTAGATATCCGCTGAAAGCCATCATTTCACTCGTACTCTTTCAGGTGCAAACCATTGGTATTGTACAAAAACCAATATAAAATAGTAGAATGGAATGGAAAAGTGTTTTGAACCACTTGCCACTGAAGTTGTCGTGCAGTGATTGCCTCAGTGTTCAACGGACTGATAAATTGGGTTTGATGAAGAGTACAGTCTTCGAGTTAGTTTGATGCAACAAAAATGGAAAAACGTTTAGGCGACAAAGTGGTGGCCATTTCTTTTGGAAAGAAAGCGAGGGGGGGGGGCCGAAGAATCCATTTTTGTATTGCACCATTTTGCAGATTGAAGAATGTGTGAATGAAATTTTCATTGTAGATAAACGCTGTTTTAGGAAAATGCCATTGTTGTCTTTTTCTTTCATTCTCAGTTTTGAGAAAAAGAAGAACTAAACGTACCTATTTTGGCATATGATAAATGCGCTAAGTTAACAGCTAGCAAAATCTCTTATAAAATTTTTCTAATTGTGTATGGGACTTGAAAACTCGTAAAATGAAGCATTCCTTTCTTCATCGCCATCAAAAGTCATGTAAAGGTGCACTTGACGATCCGTTTTTTAAAGCCTGTTCAATAAGAAATTACCCTGTGACGCTGCTAAACATCGGCTTGTTACAAAGTTTTCATCTCATTTGTTCTTTCTTTACCGCAACTCAACGATTTCAGTCATTCGCTTCATTGATCTCTTAGTCGTTTGACGAGTGGTTTTTAAATAAAAATCTTGAATTTAATTGTAACCGTTTCAGTGTAACAAAAATTCTTCTTTTTTTAGAATGGAACTATTCAATTGTCCTCTGAGGAATAATAATATTGTTCGTGCGCATTAACGTGATCCAGCTGACTAGGACTTTCCTATAGGTGAATGTCGATCGTTGTTGGACGGACAAATCGGCCTGCTTTGAGTGCTTGGAAAGAAAGTCATGTCCGCCTCCACTTTATGTACTATATTGCCAACCCATTCGAATCGGCTTTTGAGAGTGATAAACGATACTTTTGTAATCGATTCACAATAACTTCAAAATTCAGATGTTGCACCTCCAAAAGTCTGTTTCAAATTGCTTCACTCAATCAAAATTTGGGCCCGAATATATTTCGAATTTGGAAATCGTGTCAGCCTGTTCCCAATGGTCGACAATGCGCCGACGTCACTTTGAGACATGTGGGTGAGGTTTATGAAAAGTGCAATGTTCCCCGCCTCAAATTAATTTCATAACATCGGTTTCACGCAGTTGGCTTTACTCTAGTATCAACATCAGCCAGCTTCATCAGGTTCAGTTCGTTTTGCGCTTCTTTCTGTCCTTAGTCGTTGGGTGACGTGGTAACACGACCAGATTATGCCACATCTTGAAACGTTTTTATGCGCGATCGTGATGTGACGGACAAGCCCACGTATATGAAGTCGTTCGTGACTTGTCGTCCTAACAAAAAGTTGTTTCGAAATAGTCTAACTGGCTTCAGCAAAACGGACGAACGGACAATTGGGTGGGGCTTTTCCGTCTAGCACTCGCAACAGCAACGGTGAAACGTGAGATCACTAGAGAACGTAGACACACAGAGAGTGCCGCAAGTGCAGAGAGCATATTTGCGTAGGGGCTTACAGAAAGTGTGAAAAGGTGATTCGCTTGGACGTTTTCTAAATTGCGTTGCTTCAGTCGATCTGCAAACGTTGCAGTGGAACGTGGAGTGTTAGTGAAGTTCGTATCCTTAAAAGTTAGAAGACGATAGCGGTGCGATTTGTGCTGAATTCAGCGTGCAAGTGTTCGAATTTGGTGTCGTGATTTTTACGTTGAAAAATTGGCATTTTTCATAGTGCATCGCAGGTGGTCAGTGCACAAACGGCGGTGAACAACAGCAGGATGTTTTACCGAATCGCTGCTCTTCTCATAGCCACACTGGTCATCATCGACGCTATACCTTACGGACGGCTTTCTTACAAGGACACCCTTAGGTGCGTTACAACATCTCTATTTTGCTTCTCTTCAAAACATTCCGTTTGTGTTCTCGAATTTAAGCTGTAGTGGAGTCGGTGGAGGCATTTAATAAATAAACGTCAGGCATACATACATACGATCATGTTATCTTCCTGACAGCACTGATTATAGGCATCAAGTAGAAGGCGACCGGTGGGACCAGAATAAGGAATTTCCTCTTTCAGAACGAAAATAGCTGCGAATTGGGAACTCACATTTGCGAAGTGACTAGAACTCCAGGCAAACAAGTGAGAATTGTGAATGGTTGGTTCACTGATCACTTTGACCGTTCATCTGATATAAATTTCAACGCGAATTCATGCGCACTGTGCAATTGTAATATTTTTTTTTGTCTTCAACAGGCTTTAGCCCCTTTGATGGTGTTCAATGAACAGTTGAGAAGAGAATTTTCCTCCCTTCAACCGAAATTTAGCTAAAGCTTTGGCACCAGAGATATTTAATAAATTCGCCATTCGATGCTGCTGTAGACGATAGTAAAGGTGAATGTCGATAGGAGAAACTATTCTAATATTTTCATATTGAATCATTTAGCAGTTGCTCAAGCGTTTTATATGTAGATTTTTGTTTTATATCTGCTACAATTGATGCGATAGTTTTTTTCAATACTTATATTATCATTTTTTCTTCTGATTTTGCTTATCATTCCTTCCTTTCCGGAAGCTGTCACTGTGATCTCTAGCTTTGTCATTTTCTGTTCCGTTTTAGCACTTATTTCTTGAGTGTTTACTACGATTTTCATTACTCCATTATGTAGGAATAAATCGACTACTTTTTTCTCCGTATTCCTTTGGCCGATTAATTTAATGTGACATGTTCGTTGAGAGATAAGTACATATTTTGCGAGCGACTAACGTAATATTTGATAGCAGTCTTTTTGGATTAATGTTTGTATCGCGAAAGGTGCGTCGAAGAGACTAAGGTGACGAAATTAAGGAGCAGCATCAACAGGCAGGAGCGGAAATTTATAATGAGAAGGATCGTGGAGATGCGCTGAAAGTGATCATGCAAGGACCTAGTCCGGTGTGGAAAAAACCAGTTTAAGAACTTTTTCAAGTAAACAAACGAACCGGCTTCTTCCCTGCATCCAGTTTAGCGCTTTTCTGCAGAGCGCCTTCAGCTTTGAGCAATTGCATTTCATTGAAACATGTTAAGCATCCACCCGAAATATTACGCACAGTCGCAGATTTTTTGGCTTTTTCATTTGCTTTATGCTTCTATGCTTTCAAGATATTTGCGTCACTAATCGAATACACAGCCATCATTTTAACTTTAAAATTCGTAATTTTCTTAAATTACTATGGCTTCTGCAGTGCATGTGAAAATTGCTTTCCTGCATATATATATATATATATATATATATATATATATATATATATACATGTACATATATATACATATACATACATAAATATACGTATATATACATACATATATGTTCATGTGCATGTAGGAGTGGCAGTAGCTCAGCGGTAGAGCCTTTGCCTGGCACGTGAAGAGACCCTGGTATGTGAAGTGTTCAAAGTTTGGCTGCTTCTCCAACAGATTGCCAGCCGGCTGATCACCAGGCGTTCCGAAACTGGTCACAGCAGTCATGTCTGGACGTGGCTGTCAGCTGCATCGATGACTGGAATCGATGGGATTACAGCTGCCTTTGCATCCGTTTGCATATATATAAATATATATATATATATATAGTGTGCCCTAAATAGATGTATGAACTGATCCATTTTATCAAAAACAGGCATTTCATTCAACGTTAAAACAAAAGCAGCCAGCGTTTTCGAATGGTGAAAAATGTAGAATGAAAATAATTTCTGCAGTCGCATTAAGCAATTTCATCCGAAAACAGTAAAATGATCCGCATCAAATAGTTGATGAGTGTTGTTTTAGTGCAGCTAATAACGATCAATGCAAATGCCGAGTTGAAACACGAAATTCGTTTTAGATAAGTAGGCAGCTCTGCCATCTTTTCGTTAAAAGTTTTTTTTACTATTCTCTTTTGGAAATCTTAATGAGAGTATCCATGGATGTTTGCAAATAAAACACTGAGTTCAGTCCTACATGCGAGCTGTAGACGGGAATGAGTTAGCTCATATGTACAGCTCGTTTCTATATTGGCTTGAAAAGTAGCCGTTGTATAGCGTGCCGTATCACTGCAGTGCTGTGTTCAGATCAACCAAAAACAAGCTGGTGTCAACGTAGGAATCGTTCATTTCGTAATATCGTCAGCAGAATTGTTGAGCAATTATTCTCATCCAAACGGTCCTACAACCGTATATTTAAATTCGCGGTTGATTTGTATTAAAGCAGGATCATGAAAGAAGATAACTGTGGAGCGCTGATGAATGCCACATACGTACATAGGAATGAGGTAATAATTGACGTTTTTATAAAGGTTGAATTCAAAGCTGCCTTTTGCTTTGTGCGTTTCGTTTTTGATTTCACCATGACGCAGTCCATTGGCTAATTGAACACAAGGTTGCGTTGATGTTTGCACGAATAAACTTCAGCCTTTGTATGAGTACAGCACTGTCATATGATTGTACGGAGAAGTGAAATTCGGTAGTTATTTTCAGTTCATAGAGCGTAGATTCTTCAACCGTAACAAGATTGTGGGTAAAGGCACCTCATCGAAACGAAATTGCGTTTAAGTAGTGATCGAGAGTTCTTTGACGCAAACAGTGCGTGCGACCGTGTTTGATCTCGATCTGATTATTGAATACGGCTGCAGTTCGTATTTCCAAAACTTAAGAGCTATCATCAACAGGTGAATTTGTGTCCCAGGCTGATTTTCGTTCTCATACATTGCTATTCGGAGGAAGTATTAAATTTTAATTTCGTGCATATTCATAAGATTATCGTTCAACGGTGAGCAAGCAGTTAAAGAAAGCAACTAATCTCCTGTTTAGCTGATTACTGCTGTTTTCTTTATAACTGGATACTTTTGATTAGTTTGTTCACTGTTTTGAATTGGACACTTTCACCGATGCAGTTCGATGTGGAATTATTTCGCTAAATGTTACGGCTGTTTTCGTTAATGACGTTCTAAAATGGGGAGCTTCGCATTAATGAATTTTGATGAAACTCAACGTTTGAGTCGCGCGACGAACGCACATTATCCGTAGGAAGTGCCCATTGGCACGTGTAGTGGCTGTATATAGCCTGCATGAAACTAAGAAGTAATTGCTTTTTTATCTAAGGTGCATCTAAACATTTAATTTTTCAACCATTCAAAGCACTTCCATTCAAGAATCTATATCAAAATTTGCATGCTGAAGCTGAATTTTGTGTTTTCGTAGTTGCACACTTTTCTACTTCTTCGCACACTGTTGATTATGCGAAAATCGGCACAGAAAAAAATGCAAAGCAGCCAACAATAAATTGACTTCTTTTATATTGTTGTTTTTGTTGCTATTTGCTCTCTTTAGAAGACAGCTTTAAATATAGCAAAAAATCGCTGAAAGTTCTTGCATTTTTTTTTCTGCCCAACTGAGAAGCTTTTATTTAACCACTTTCTGTGTTATTTCAGTTACAGAGTACAGCCTCGACTCGCATGAAATCATTGCCTTTTGCAGCTCGCCAAGAAATTCCGTTCCATGCAGGAAAGAGCATTTTTTCGCGGGTTTGCGGTGCTGATTGCTGTTTGCCTGAGCGCAAAAGCATAAAATTGCCATGTGCTGCTTCTTTTTTTAAACATCACGGCCTTTGTAAGCAAGTTGTTAGCTAACATGATGACAGCTGTGAGCGATTGTCACAAAACCTAACGTGATGAGCATCATAAAAGTTCAATAATGTTGCTAAGCAGACGTCCTCGTCATCATCATCGTCGACTGTGACCGAAGCAGTATTCATGAAACCTGTCTGAAATGTTGCGGTTTTTATTAGTGCATAGTAAAACTGTTAAGTGGTTTATGTGAGAAACTATAATTTTTCATTGCATTCCGCTGCACATGTGCAAATCACCATTATTGAATGCCGCTTGACGGATTTCCAAAGCTGCTTCTTCTTCACCTTTTCACGTTTACTCTAAGTTTTTTTTTAAATTTTTGGCTTCTACTCACGTTAATGCCTGCCCGTACATTTATTTTGGTTTATTACATTTATTTCCGGTTGCTTTGATGAGTATTTTCCACTTTCTCTTTAATTGGCGCATGAAATATGTTTTTTTTCGTTCTGATCAGCGTAATAAAGAAACACTTTTGTAATCTGAAACTAGTTTCTTTAGTTTGAGGGAGTATTTGCTGAATTTTATGCTTCATCAGCAGCAGTTCCAGCCATTAGCACTTTCACTTGTAATATTCGCCGACTTGAATTCGAAATTTTAACTGAAAAATCATTCCTCATACAACTTGCACACTTTTTATTTCTCGTAACTTCTTCGGCAGTAATACCTTTCATCCTCCTATTATCAGAGTAAGCAATATTCAGAGGCAACCAAAACCCCCGAAATCTTCATTCAAATTCATTTCGGAATTTTCTTTGCTCATTCAGATTCCAAGTTGATCCTGTTTAAATTAATTCTGAAGAAAACAACACGACTAGAATTTCACAGTGGGACATTAAGGTAGTGTTTGACTGTGATGCCAATTAAAGAACTGTCGTTAAGCGTTTGAAAACCGCAGTAAAGGACAGCATCACTGAAGAGGTTTTAGGGCAATGAAAAACATTTTCAACAATAGGATTGTGTTTGAGTTAAGTGCAGCTTGGGATGCATGCATGAACTGCTGACCGAGTATGTGCTTTTCGCAAAATATGAAACAAAGCAGTTCACTCTATAAATGCTCGAAAACGATGCGGTAACCTTCCTATCGCGTAATCTTTTCTTCTGTTAAACGATCCTAAGCTGTGTCTGATGCGCAGAAATGCAAACTGGTGATCAAGTGTTTCGTTCCTGAGATCAGAATTGCTCGAGCGTTTGACGCCCTTTTCCAACATATTCATCATTCCTCGTCCAAATCTTTATGCCGAACATATCGAACTGCCGACTAATGCATCTTCAATGCATCGAGAGCCTGAATTCAGGTTTTGATCCGAAGGCTGCCGTTTTTTTTTCTTCATTTTACCGTATTGTTTCCCTCGCACAGATGCAAAAGTCTTGGAAGAGGGTTATTTCGCAATAGGTTATACCTGTCTCGTTCTAGTAACTCGTGTTTTGATCAGCAAACCCAAAGTACCGGACGGATAGAAATGCATTCCATTATCAATTTGCAGTTCGTATGTAATGCCTGGGTCGACAAGAAATGAATGTGGAACGACCAGAAAAGTGGGCAGAAACAAGGCAGGAATAGTTTGCAGTGGGTTTTCGGTTGAGGTATAATGCGCAAAAATTTGGTGCACAGCATGACCACGCAAAATCTTTGGACCGTAACAAACTAAGTTTGCATGCACTCATTTTTTTTCAGTCATCCAATCGGCTGGCGGTAGAAAACTCTGAAAGAAAAAAGTGTTGGATCCATTCGGTCGCCAAAATTTAGAGAAATCGTTATGAGCAGAACAGCCTTCTATCCAAAGGAGAAGGTCATAGAAATATAGGAAAGCCTTGCAAAAATTTAATGTTGAAGATTTATTTTGGACACCACAGTATGAAGCCTTCTGAGCGAATCTCCGTTTGTTACAGTAGACCAAGAAATGAATTTAGGGCAGCTCCATATTGATTTTAATGACTTAGCAGACTTTATCATTAGTGGATGGAATGACGTAGTAATTTGATCATACCTTTGCATTTGCCCATTTCAATTCCAGTCTCATCTATTTCTTATCTTCCCCGATTTCCAGCTCCTGCTTTTCTCACGACTGTGTGCGTTTGAAATCATGTTGATTACTGCTGATCGCTAAGACATCGGTTTTGATATTCTATGATCACCTGAAAGCACAACAGAGAGGAAACGAAAAGACACACATATATACAACAGATGGGCCATTAAACATTTTCAGAACTGACAATGAAATATTTTCCTTCACCTGGGTTCCTGACTGGTGATAATGAGCCATTCTCATCCGTACTGGAGCGCTATTCAAGGACCAACATGCATTACAAGCAACAGCTTATCTCAGTGGTTGGTTCCTATGACGGCTTAGGTTTTATTGATGCAGCTGCGTACCGTCATAAAGGTGCTTTACGAATGACTGGCGTCCGACACTGCCCATATTTATTCTAAATCCTTCTACATTATTTGCTGTTAAGTACGATAAAGTAGTACAGATGTCCTGCTTTTCAATGAAGTGAGCAGTTTTAGAGTTCGAGAGGTAAGAATGAACGGAAACAGTTTTTACAAAATGAAAGCTACATACATACCTCATGTTTGAAACGTTTTGTGCGTACTTCATTAGGGAATCATTAATCTATAATATGTGCAAGATTCTCATAGTTCAGACGAAAACAGCTTCAAATTACGAGCTGCGGAGGGCATTTTCTGCATACGGAACTTTTGGGATGGGGAGGGAGTAAGCGAGTTGGAAAGATGGTTATAATAATTGAACGGATAAAGCTGGAAGGTTGCTTACCACCGAGGCCCAGGGGAAACACTGTCGGGGAGATGCGATAACCGCGGCTCATTGGCTTCATATGAAGCACCGGAAAAATTCCAAATATGCATTTAATAAGAAGCGTTCGGCAGTATAGGAAACATAAAAAGCGAAACGTTGCAAATTAAAAGTGCATTTATACATAAAAATGCCGAACTTTGAAAGGGTGAATGCGAACGTTGCTCCCAAACCCGCGCCAACACCTATAACAATTGTTACCTTATGAACAAATAGCTTCAGAAGTACCATCTCAAAAAGCGTATCAGTAGCAGTTGTTTGTTGACGGTCGAGCAGAAATGTTTGTGCACAACAGGGCATTCATTCTTCTTCACGTAGTTTGTGCAGGACATTTCTTAGGTCGTTTTATACCGGTGGTGAGAACAGCCTAGGTCATTCCAGTTCTTTCGCACGCTTTTCAACTTGCTTCCGATTAGCAACAAAGCGAATTGAGCATTTTTTTGCGCTTTGAAAAACTTTGCATGCCAATTTGCGAAAACTCATCATGGCAGCGTCATCTCAATCCACATATGTGTACACACGAATAAGTGTGCTTGTGTCTATGTGATAGTGTAAACATAACGTGAAAACTATGAAAGTAAAAGTTATGTTATTTGCATTTATAGTTTATATCCTCCAGTCACCATTGCCATGTCCAATTTCAGAGCAATTTATCGGTATCCGAGGTTACCAAAATTACCAAAATTGCCAAAATTGCATTTTGGTAATTTGCCAAAATTATCGAAATTTCAATTGCATTTTTCAGTTGATTTAATATTTTATTTCGTAAGCCCAATCGTAAAAAAATGAATATTTGTTGTATTATTAAAAGTTGTGTGAGCAGTCGGATAAGTAGAAAAATAAGTTTACATTATTTGCCAACATTTTATGAAACCGATTGTTTCGATGAATGCAATCACCAAAGTACTTGTCACGGCACGCATTGTCACTTTTCGTCTTCTTGATGAAATATAACAAAACGTTTGATTGAATTGTTGTTTATCAATCGTTTAATATACGTGCAAGCAAAAAACACCGCATTAAGAATTGCATTCCTTTATATTGATCGGACTTCATATTCCATGTCACCGTATCCAACCATTCATGTTCTTATTTCCATATTCGGATTTCGTAAAGAATAATCCGAAAATTTGAATTTGAAATAAATTAAAATATTTTTCACTGACATGTGAAAAATCATTTTCATAAAATATTCACTTCATGCCAGTAACGTTGCAAAGCAAATTTTAAAAATTTCACAAAATAAAATTCCGGAATTTCATTCTAAAAAATCGAAATTTTATTCAAGTTTTGAAAATTTAGATTTAAAATTTGAAAAAAAAAACAAAATTAAAAATAAAAATTTCAAAAATCAAAGCATTTCCTCCAACGTAGGGAAAACGGTCGTTCGTACGCGAGAAGGCAATATTGGGAAAGCGCATTTTAAACCTTACAATATTTTAAATGCAGATTCTTTTCCCACATTCTAGTGAAGGCGCAGAATGTGGTGTAAAAGCATCCTAGATGTTAATTTTTTTAAAATTCAAATTTTCGAATTGCTCTCCACGGAATCCGAGTATGAAAAATGGAAGATGAGTGGTTGGATATGTTCACATGGAATATGAAGTCCGATCGATATAAAGGCATGCAATTTTTTACCACCTTTGTATATCCTCTATTAGGTGAAAATTAAATCATTTCACATTCCTCAACATTTCAACGGCCAAATCGTTTTTTTTCTTTTGAGTAAGCATCACTAGAATCCTCTCTGGTAAGGTGTAAAAAAAATAAATTTTAAGCTCCTATTGTAGATCTAAACAATAATTTCAGTCTTAAGAGCGTTGACAGAAGAATATTATTGTTATCAACGAAACTTTAACGATCTCATAGAAAGCTAAACTTGGGAAGAAATCGCACTCAAGTCGACAACAGCGCAAAAGTTTGGAAAATTTTAAGGGACTTCGTGGAAAGTTTTTATTAACCTTAGAATATCAACGTTTTCGGCACCATCAGTATAATTTTTTGCAGCCTTTTTTTGAGAGTTTTATGTCGTATTAGACTGTTTCTGAGCAAAAATCGGCTCAGAGTAACTTTAGTCGGAAAATAATTTTCCAAAAAATAGCTTTAAATATTAGTGACCAACGAATTTGGTCTATAATTGGTGAAAAATAAAAACTTTTGAAAATTGTAAACGGGTTGTGGGGGAGGTTGGGGGGGAGGGGGGGAGGTGGTGGGGTGAGCTGAGGGGTGGGATATGAGAGGAGCCTATGTCTATTGCGAACCGAATAAACGAATTGGCTGAGTTGAGTTATTTTCAGCTGTTAGAAGTTTCATGAGGATTTCGTTGTACCGTTGAAACTGTTTGCTATTCCCTGCCAATTTCTCTTACCATTGACGCTTTTTAAATATTGTTTTCTTTAATGCGTAAACGTCAACTGTTTTTTTCATAATGTGGCTTTTTTTAAAGAATAATGGCACTTCATATGATCAGAAAGAAATCAGGTAGACGAAAATTCGCATAACACTTTGTTACTCAATATTTTCTATTTGCAGAAGTTTATCGGACCTTATAAGTTTGGAGGAAAGAAGACGCATTCTAAATTTTGGTGCAATAAGACCGAGGCGATCCTCCGAAAAGAAGTCGTATCCACGAAACTGCTATTTTTCGCCGATACAATGTCTCTTCACTCGAACTTGATCTTTTCAAGCATTTTCTATGTTACTTTAACGGAAATGGTTTCCTTCTGCTTTCTGTTTGCTTTGTGTATGACTGTTTCTCCACGCTCAGAATTGCTTTGTTTAACTAGCCGCATGCGTATCATTATTCTGCACAAAATCGCTGAGATATTAAAGACAGAAATTCACAACGTTTATTCGCAGGTCAAAAAACGATAGTAGATTAACAACTGTGGGCTGGTTAACAACCGCGAGCAGAATGGGAAATGTTTTTGCTACATTACTTCTTCACGAAGGATATGTTGCTGATTTTGCTACATTAAATGAAAAATCAACGCTGTAAGAATTCCTCTGAAGAAATACCGTATGCCATTCAGGAGAGGGCCTGTGAAATATTTGCGAACGGTCGCGCTTCAAAGCCTATTCAAAACCGTCGAAGACTCTTGATAAATTTTGAAATACCAGAGAATTTGCGAGCAGCGAGCTAGTTAACAACGGAGGGCAGATTGAGAAACCTACTGGTTTTTTTTTGAAGCACTCTGAATAGTAAAACCATCTTGTGAAATTTGTCCAGAATGAGTCAGCTTTTTTGCTGAGGCGGATAACTCGGCTCTACCGATGAAACGTCATCTGAAGAACTGGGGAATTTAACTATGCATTGCATCTGTTTTTGAAATGGTTGGTTGTGTCATCGGAGTCGCTACTGCAATGGGCCCATATTCATAGCGGTGTGGTTTTTTATCCAGTTTAATGTGACGTGAGTTTTCGTTTCATCAACATCGGCAAAAACGTTACTGGTGGAGAAATACGCAATAATGTTATCGTTAAAACCCGTTTACATTGATCTCGTCGCTCATTTCATTTGGTCGCGAAACTGTTTCTTATTGTTTGCAATTTGCATATTTCGTCATGATCGCATATGTATCGTATTCGATGTTCAGTAGAATAGTTAGGATTTTTTTTGGAACAGACTGAAGTGTGGTCACTTTTGTGTTATCTTGGTTGTGCAATTGCAATTAGCAGATTTTGCTTGTTGTGCACAAATCAGCTGTAAAGAATCAAGTCGAAAGCATAAAAATCCTGCATCGTTAGTCATTCTCTCTATTTGTATAGCAGCTACTTGACGAACGATGATATCATACAGAGTCTTACCGATTAGTACTAGATGTTCGTATGGAAACTGTAGACCACTACTAACCACTTCTACGAATTCCAGAGACTACATGCACTCACTACGTGCGAATGATTACCAGTGGAATTGTACGGTCATCGATTATTTCTGATAACGTGTGCTGTGAACGTGAATTTCTCGTGAAGCTAATGTGGTTTATGGATGGTCGGAAAGCGAACATTAAACCCGTACTTTAGCGACATTACCATCAATCATAAAACAGTTTAAAAATATTACTTTTTTATTTACAGACGGATAAAGTGCCAATAAAAAGAGAACAGAAAAAATTTCGAGATTAAGTTCGTTGATTGTTTGCAGAGTACACATGTATTGCTGTCATCTTTACCTCGTTGCACATCTTCGATAACGTCGAATAATCTCCCTTTTCATACGCTGTCGCATCTATGGAGTTCAGAAAATGAAAAAACGAACGCGTAAAACTAAAATTGAAATTGACCTTCTCGAATTGTAAACTCACTCGAACACTTTTTTATTTTTGCGCTGAAATTGTAAGGAATTATTTTGAAGACAGTATGTAATCGTTCGAAAAAAAACTTATATCTGTCAAAATTTATTCCAAGATTCCTGCTTCTATCACAACAATGTTTTGCCCAGATATATGTATGCGCCAGCGCATTACAGAAATATCTGTCCTAGCCGGCTATATTATAGAATCGACTATTCTTTTACGTTCAAATTCGATTTATGAGAACTTTAGCAGCTCAATTCGTTTGAGACCGAAATTTGTCTGTGATTTTCATCAAATCTCTGCAGGTCGCGCTTTTTTTTCCTCCGGAAGAAGCCTTAGGGTGTAAAGACATAAAAACAATCCTCATGTTCACGGCCTCTGGCAATGTATCCGGAATGTCTCTTACTACTGGAAAGTTTTTTGGGACAATGCTTGAAAATTGTTCGCAAATGATCTGAGAACATATCGACCT
Organism: Toxocara canis; assembly: GCA_000803305.1. NCBI lineage: Eukaryota > Metazoa > Nematoda > Chromadorea > Rhabditida > Toxocaridae > Toxocara > Toxocara canis. The sequence continues at coordinate 532,681 of JPKZ01022848.1, forward strand.
TGGCAAGATTCCGTTATTGATTTTCACATTTTGCAAAGGGATCTCAATGCATTCAGTGAGTGATCAAAATCTTGGCAACTTGACATTTCATAAAAGAAACGCCGCATTCTTCATGTTAACTGTCATTACGAGTGCTTCGGACGGTTGAACGACAAAGTTTTGCCATGTGCGGATGAGGATATCGGCGATCGTGGACTGAAGATTTGTCGAAATTTGCACCGGAAATTGCAGCGCACTGAAGTAGCAGCGGAAGCGTTGAAGGTGGCCAACTATATTCTGCGCTCTTTGCGACGCAGATCCACTGAACTGTAACAAGGGTACTACGGTCCCATTGTGGAATACTGTGGGCGAGTACGGTCAGCGTACCTTATGGGTGGTATAAAAGATGTTGAAAACGTGCAAGAATATTACACATGAATAGGGTTGCGTCCTAAACACCTGATTACGACGATAAGTTATTGGTAGTTCATCTCGAACAGTTGGGATATCATCGATTAAATTTGACCTGGCCCTCTGTTTCAAGTTCATCATGAGCTTTTCTGATATACCCTTGGAAAGCATTCATTCAGTCTACAGTTCAGTGTGAGCGTTGACCCTAACGTTATCGAATAGTCGCTGACTATGTTATGTGAGCATATCGTTTGTGGCTTCCAGTTCAGAATTGTTCGTCATCGAAATGAACTCAGTCATGAAATGGCTGAAGCACAAACCTTTTCAGCATTCTTGAGCTGCCCTGAATTGTTTGACGATAGAACCAATACTTATTCAGTTTCCCTAGTGCCTAGCTCCTCTGCTTCGATCTCATTCTTCACTTTAATTTTGTTCCTTCCCATCACCAATGCGTAGTTCAGTTTGCGTTACTTTCTTGTTGTTATTATCAGTATTTGTGCGTATCCAATAATCACGTCACTTTCGAGTGACGTGATTATCGGTTACGCACAAACTGGTTGAACGGTTGCTGAGCGGTCGTGTCTACTTTCGCTCGGCTCGTTGCCCTGATGGGTTCTGAAACGGCCGTCGGATATGACAGTCACCTGCGAATATGTTGAATAAGCAGGCGCGAACCAACCAACGACGAAATCCATCAGGGTGTGACTGAGGTTGGCGGTGGCGTGCCAGCACTTAAAGAATGGTCACAATACCCAATGACGGTTTCGTGTCACGGCGAGAACGGTCCGCTGGAAAAGATCGCAACCCCTACTAGGGGTTGCGATCTTTTGTAGGTACTTCGTGGAAGAAGAAAGGCTAGGAGAAGGAAACTCCGAATAATCTAAACCTACTTAGCCAGCAGGCCGGCCACCAGGCGATGTACTACCGGCCCCAGCAATATGGAAAGTAAGATGGGAAGATCCGCTGCGATGTCTATTTGGCGTTACTGGGATGCGGCGAGCTCAGGATCGTGAGAGATGGAAAAATTGCCAGCTGCATCGATGGAGAGAACGATGAAATCGATGAAATCTTTAAGGTATTCAAGGTAAGGTATCGAAGCATACTGAATGCGCTCATTTCAAGCGGCACCTAGCTTCACGCCTACCACATTGACAGCATCAGCACTTTAGAAAACAGGAGCTGTGCACAAGGAAAATTTGAATCTCTTTCTTCCAAAAATGCGATCAATAACATCAAAACTGCTGTTCAGATAGTCTATAATTTGGTCGAAATTTTTACACTAACTTGTTCCACAGCCGTGTAAACTGGACAAAGGCAAAAATTTGGCTGAGTCAGTTGCTTCTAGAAACCTGCCAACATGAACGTATAAGTCCAAATTCGAGTAGAACAGTGTGTAAGCGAGAATTTGAATATTATCTGCAGAACGGATGCAGTCATCTTTCTCCAAATTACTTAGTCGGCCTGGTTTTAGCGCATTCTCTTTCAGAGGTGTCCCATAAAAGATAATGAGTAGACTGAGGCCTTTCGATGAATGTGTTGGGCGCGAAAAAAAATGCAGCTATCGCAGCATTACGATAAATAGCAACTCAGTCCTGGATAATAAGTTCCTCTACGTTGAACGCCATGTTTAATTTCTACTCTCAAAGGATCGGACATATGTTGTATGAGGGAGTGAAATCAATTCAAGGAGATTTTGATAGCGATCAAAGGAAGACAATGGTCAAGCATGCGTTTATCTCGAACTTCACTAGCGTTATATATGCTGCAGCACTACTCGCCCAGCGCTGAACTGTCTACGAATGTCCGATTTATCATCGATGCCCCTGACGCATATTATAGTCTTCGACGCTGCAAATTGTCTAACACATAAATAGAAACTTTTTATAGAGAAGCTATAAGAACAACCATTTCAACATTTATAGGTCGAAAGTGCTCTAATCATGTGAGCAGGATTACTGTGATATTGAACTGTATTTGGGATCACCTTCATTCATCTCACAGCACTTGAACTCTCTGCACTCTATATAGGTTACGAGCAAAAAAAAACACCCCACCTCCTTCTCCCCCCCCCCCCCCCTCTCTTCATTATATATGTACGAATTTTCCACCATTCATGCATTCAATATCCTCAGCGTCTGACATGTCTACAGCAAACGCAGCGACAGTACTTTTTGCTAATTATAATTGTTTCAATTATTGAGATGGCTTTGAACTGTTGAAGTTGAAGATGTCGTTCAGCCAACAAAATGGCTCAAATGTGCTTTTGCAACTCGTCTGTAAAGCCAATCTATTTCTTAAACTGCCGAGGATAATGCGCAGCCGAAAATAAGATGCCTTTGCGAGTGCGAATTTCCGTGGAGTACTGGAGTACAGACTTCTGCAACATTTTTATTTTCCAATTCCATCGTTTTTACAGTTCCACTACTGCTAATAGCTTGAAGAACACTATCCTGTCTGACGTTGACAATCAGAAGTGACCGCAGCATCTACTGATTTCCGGTTTATTTTTTCTTTTAATATTTTTAAAACGTTTCTGTTAGACGTTTCAGGAATATTATGTATGTACAAGCGATATTAAAACTATAGAAGATTTATTTTCATTTCACATCAACAAATGTTTAAATTTTATGAATATTTTAATTTGCTGAATAGTTACAGTGATCACGATACATAATAACACACAGGCACACACACGAGAAGAATTCGTGAGGTACATTCATACAGAAGTGTCGGTGATGTGTTGCTGGGCAATTCGCCAATAAGTAATTCAACAGAGCGGAGTCAGCTTGAGGTCATGATGAAAGCCATAGACTTCTCGTCTTCCTGCCCCATACCCTGATAAGTGAGAAGATCGAACGATTTTCTTGACCTCAGTCCCCCTCCCTGTCCTGGGCTTACCAGTGAGTTGTCCCGCAACGTGACCATTATCGAAATATCATCATTCGTTCACGCTTCCCACTCATCAAGAATCGTATTTTCAAGCAATCCACGCATTTCTTTGCATCTTTTGACGAACCACAAGAGCACATAAAGGCAAAAAAAGAATTATTGGGTAGTCACTGCCGGAGTTTTTGGTATCTTTCTGGCTCGAAGTCCGGACTGATGGCATTGCATAATCTGGTCCCATTTGGCGAGACATACAACGAGATCTTTGCGTAATGACTTTGATCCCCAAAGCTGGCGAGGATTTCCCTGCAAATCAATGCAGCTATTATTTCCTCTCTTTTCCAATGACATAGTTTTCATTTAATGATAGCTATCCTCAAAACTGTGCAATTTGCTGAAGTGCGATCAGAAATCATAAGGACTAAAGCAAATTCGAGTTTTTAGTTTTATCCCTGTAGCACCTCATTCACAAGGAAACCCTAGAAAAAATGAAATACCAAAGTTACGAGGAATTGTCAATGTTACTTCGATTCACCAAAGCGGCTTTAAGAATTTACATATGCCAGCTTATTTTGTGGAATTCTAAAAAGAATCCTATGGTCGACAGAATAGCACGATTTTCTGAATGCTAAGCAAGGCGCAATTTGCGTTTGTGAGTAGGCGACGTACGATGAGCCTTCTGCTGAACTTTTAAAAAGCCCGACGAAGACCGCAGGCAAGAGAAAGATTGCTACAGATGCCTATTTCTGCTTTAAAAAATCGCTCAACTCGGTGATTTTTGCCAAGCGTATGGCACTGTTTCACAAAAACATTTGCGGCATCGTGTACATTCATCATTTGTGGAGCTATGCAAACGAGATTTACGTTATTCGTTAGCTTATGCATGTACACTCTTGCAGCATGCTATATCGCCACTGAGTGTATAAATTGCAAACTAAACCTTATTTGAAGGTCTTGGAATATTTGATTGGAAAGTAGAAAAATTTGTTGAATAAATTCGTTCAGAAAACTATTGAGTTAACTGGAATAAAAGTGAAAAGTTCGATGATTGAAAAATCGAACTAAAAGACTGATATTTGAAGAAAATAAATTGGTTTAAGAAATCAACCAAGATAAAGTTGAAAAAAAATGGAGAAAATCAAGAAACAAAATTCAGAAAACAAAAACTATTTGAAGCAGATAACTGTTTTGAAGTCGGAACCCCATATTTAAAAGCCTCTGTTATATTCCATAGGCTATTATAGCAGAAGGAAACCGAACATATCATACAAAACGTTCTGAATTTGGCTACATTCAACTAACAACAACTCGATTGGTCTTGCATAACAGCCTTGACATTGTTACGATAGCATACTCGTCAAATTGTTAAGGCTGCATTCTTTTTTTAGAGACCGCCTCAAAAATTATTGCAGAGTGACTGAAAACATTTCACAAACAGTACTCAATGAGCACCATCCCAACTGAATCGAGCATTTGTCGACAAAGCTCTGCTACGTAACAAAGAAATTATTATTGGCGATAACCAAACAGTATAGCTTTTTAACTGTCCCCATAATTATAATCCCTTCTTTCCAGCCCATAACGAAAAAGAAGCCACATTTCAGAAATATTACTACGAGGATTACAGCACTCAGAATGCATTCACTTTCTGGTGTCTATTAAATCATAAAGAACTTCTCAAATACTCTGAACGGATCGAAAGAGAAGCAGTTCGTGTAAACCTCTGGTCTTTCATATAATTGGAAGGGTAAATATATATGTTTGAAAGGTGAATTCTTTGTGTGTGAAAAGCATTGGTTTTGTTGAAGGCATATAATGAAAATGTTGAAATCGACAACTCGAATATAAAGTGCTAAGAACATTCTTTTACGTACAAAATCTGAAGTATGCTTAAGATTGTACACCTCAAGTTGCAAGTTTTGCATTGTTGTTTAATAATGCAGACTGAATTCATGGACTAGTTTAACAATTTGGAGCCGGAATCGTAGTTTTTCAGCGATCAACGAAGTGCTCTAAAAATTGCAACAACGTTATCGGACGAAGCGTTTCTGAATGGCTCTGAGAATAAGGGTGCATTTGAAAATGCGTATGTCTCTCCGTACGGTAAACTGATTTCACCGCGTCAGAGATCGGTGCTTCTGGTACCACGTTCATAAGTCATATTCGCAAAACAAATTTCGCTGTGTTCTGCCATTTTCGGATTAATTCTAATCGCAAGTGTTCCTAACATTTCCGAAATTTTCTTGAAAGAATTTTGCACGACAGCCGACTCTCTCGTAGTCAAGTGAATTTCCAAGTGTGAAGTGTAGAAAAGTTTGCCATTTCTTGGATGAAACGTGAGCTCTGTATGGAAGCAATTTCAATCAAATAAGAGGGAAGGAGGATGTTCTATGCGAAGGAGGAGAGGAAGAAAAGGAGAAGGAGGGGGACGATGGGGGTAATTACAGCTGCGAGGAAGTTATTGGCCACAATCAAAAGTAGAGTACTCGAGAGGGATGCTTAGCCTTGTGAAGCTATACTTGAGGCAATGCGATACTCTGCCGATTGCTTGTTGAGATAGTAATCCGACAAAGTGGATTGATTATATGTTAATCTTAGATTATAGTAATGAAAGCACGAGAAAAAAAACTCCTAAATTTGATGAATGGTGGAAAGGATACTTGTGGTTTGCACATTTGCAGACACTGAGGACCGATCTCATGAACGCCCATATCCCTGCAACAATGTGTGTTGTCGTGAGTTTGAGCGGCACAATGAACGACAGAACTGAGATACTTATAGAGGCGACAACGTGATGGCTGTATCGTGTGCATTAACTGAAATAAAATTCACCAAACCAGTAACGAATAACGAACGTCAGCAATGAAGTCATACAAAAATAAATTCGCAAGGATTGGAAGCGCGATACAGCGGAGGATAATTGAAAACTATGCGTTTTGAGCATGTGACAGCATTTAAATGCGTCGATTAAAGGCGGAAAGCAATATTTACGAAATGAGAGGGATGCTTAGCCTTGTGAAGCTATACTTGAGGCAATGCGATACTCTGCCGATTGCTTGTTGAGATAGTAATCCGACAAAGTGGATTGATTATATGTTAATCTTTGATTATAGTAATGAAAGCACGAGAAAAAAACTCCTAAATTTGATGAATGGTGGAAAGGATACTTGTGGTTTGCACATTTGCAGACACTGAGGACCGATCTCATGAACGCCCATATCCCTGCAACAATGTGTGTTGTCGTGAGTTTGAGCGGCACAATGAACGACAGAACTGAGATACTTATAGAGGCGACAACGTGATGGCTGTATCGTGTGCATTAACTGAAATAAAATTCACCAAACCAGTAACGAATAACGAACGTCAGCAATGAAGTCATACAAAAATAAATTCGCAAGGATTGGAAGCGCGATACAGCGGAGGATAATTGAAAACTATGCGTTTTGAGCATGTGACAGCATTTAAATGCGTCGATTAAAGGCGGAAAGCAATATTTACGAAATTTGGAGTTTAGTGGTTTCGGTGAAACAAATTCTATTTTCGTCTATGCCTTAAGACCGCCCAAAATTCACTTAATGCTTCATTGCTTCACCTATTATAACCAAACTCTCTATACAACATCTGTCTAACTAGTGTACAATTCAACCGGAGCGAAGCTCAGGATGCTGGACTATATGCTGATCGCGTTCCGAATTCATAGTGTAATGAGGACAGCCAACATTTTTCTGATTAATCTGCAGATGGTAGTGTGTAATAAAAAGTGTGAAAAAGTATTTCATGAAGTTCCATGAAGCAACCAATAGTAATGCGGAAAATTTCGGTAAACACTCAAATTTGCAGGCTGTAAAAACTTTTGCGTTAATTGTTCCTACCAACCAAGATATCTTCCCGCGTAAGATATAAAAAATTTGAAAAATTTAAAAAAAGGCCCGGGTAATTTGATGTTCAAAACACAGTTCAACTTTTCTCAATAATGAAGACGCATTGAAAAAAAAACACTAGGTGATCTTTAGTGCTTGCGTTAGGGGCGAGGAACTACTACAGCTTATAACAGATTTGCTAAGAAAACCTGCCACGGCCATGACGCCCCTTGATTTAGGTCGAATCGTGAGGCACAAAAATTCTATATTTACAGAGTATTGCGATTCACTGAAGGGCTTAATAAATCGCGTGAAATCATCAATCAAAATCTAGTTATATTTTGTGGCCTTATATTTCGCTTCTTTCCGTATAGATATGTTCCTTTTCTCGGCTAATCGCAATACTTATACCCCATATGTGCAGAGCAGGCAGTACCAATACTAACAAAGGTAAAACCTGTGATGACAAATTACGCTTTCTCATATGTGAGTGTCTGTTAACAAAGTTTGGCGTATGATCACAGCGATAACAAGGGGAATCTATTAGCAACTGAGAGGCGAACTTTTCAAGATATAAATACTCACAACAACGCGCGCCTCAATTGGGTTGTTCTCGTAAATACATAGTCCTCGGCACTCCGGTGGAACAAACCGTTCACAGCATGAGCCGAATACTTGATCGGCAATTTTGCGCTCGATGCATGGCTTCCATTCTGTTGCGGCATTCCCGCAGTCCTCAAAAGAAATACAGTAAATTGAAACGATGTACACTTTTTGAAATCTTTTTGATAAAATTTGTTCCGCTAAGCTCAAGGGGAATTCGGTTGAGAGAAAATTGTTAAACCTCAACAAATAACTAAGCGGAATTCTGCAGCCCGTGTGTGCAGAAGCTAACCACTTGAAGTATTACTCCCGTCACATATCTTCATTGGGTGTTTTCCAACGTTTCTGCACTCAGGGATTGAAAGAGGGTGGGTGAGCACACTACTTAGGTTCTTTTTTTTAGACGTCTCTCTCTCCCTGAGCATTCAGATATTGCACACATGCTATCACAAGATGCGTTCGCAGAACCACGCTTCCCATTTCCTTAGAGCATTGCGTGAACCATTCTTACCTGCCCCATTTCGAACCCGAAACGTGCACCTCATCACGAAAGCATTTTGCAAATCGACAGTAAACTACTCTATCGTATCAGTTCGAATAAAGCCACATTTTTCGGCATAAATAAATCAACCCTTAATTATTCTCTTTGGATGAGTACAGATGAAAATTAGCCTATTTTTCGTCCCTTATCGCTAAAAATACTGCAATCATCTGTACTGAACAAGTTGTAAAGTGCGTTATGGAACTGGTATAGCATACGCCTCCTTCATTCCTGATTCAAACGGTGTAATAAATGCTCGAAGTAAAAGAATGCTTGCCTATGCACAAACACCCATGGTCAACGCGCAGTCAAACAGTTGTTTTTGAAAGGCACTGTGGAGTGCCGACCGTGAGCGAGTTGATCAAGAGATCAGAACTGTTGGCTTCCATTTTCCAGTAGTATTGCGCTCGCTTTCCAACATTACTAATTTCTAATGCAGAATTTCGCATTCTGACCTGCTTTTAGTGAACGATGTATTTCGCAAAGTTCTGTATCGTACGAGTCCATATTCAAGTTAAAGAAGTTGGACTTTAATGCAACTATTTCCGCAACCTTTATTTATTTATTTATTTCATGCATGAATACATTGCGATTGGCATGAAATTTGGGGTTTTATTCGAAGTGATACGATACATGCTACCGTATAACCATTTTTTTGAGTTGTACTGTCAGTCCGAATGTCGCACTCAGCAGTTGACGTTCTCAAGAGAAGTATGTAAACAAATTAAACTTAGGTACCTTTTCCTTTTTCTTCAAAAATATTTGCGATGGCGAAAATGCTGGAACTTACGCAAGTTTTCATAAGCTGCCAATCGTTTATCGAATTCGAAAAAATATTCTCGATAAAAACTGTCAAATATATAGAAGTACGCAGTCGACTGCGTCACTAATATTGTGTTCGCAATATTTGAACGATTATGATTGGAGCTATACGACGACATGATTTCTTTTCCGGCAATGTACATGAATTTAACATCGTTAGCTCTGCCGAAATAATTTGTTCCTGACAAGGGATCTTTACCTATTTCATTAGAGCACTTCTTATGCTATGAAAAACCGAGCCGTTAGAACAGCCAATGTATTTCATTCAATGAATGAACGTTGCACAAATTGGATGCAGCTAGTTTTGGCATTTCACAAGGACAATTTAGATGTGATGACAAAAACCACAGCTTCATTCAGTTGAAACGAAATGATGCAGTAGCGATAAGCATAACTCAGTTTTGTCAAACAGTGACTTGAAACAAAATTGCAATGAACGATAATAAGGCGACACATAACCTATACAAAAACGATTTTTGTAGGTTATTCAAACCATTGTGGTACCATATGGTCAAGTGATTTCTTCAACGCATCTGTTCATTTTTTCCTTCGATCAAAATGCTTGCTCTACCCGATGCATTTCACAAAGCATCCATAACAAGTTCACCGTACCGTATTTGTAGAGAGATTAGAGCAAAGAACGTTTATTTATGGAAGGAACGTATATAGCTTTGGAACCTTGACAATACTCTGTTAGCACTACTCCGTTAAAAGATTTTTTAAAATTCTTTTATAACTTCTCATGAATCGCAATAAACAGGTTAGCCTACATTTGTTGTCCACGGTCAATTATAAATTTACCCGAAATTTTGCCACATTATATGACATTTACGCCTACTGCATTTCTTACGTAAATAGGGTACTAGGACCACTGAGCGTTGATACAGCAAGCATACAATGGGCTGTACAGAATGTAGTGTCCAGCCTTCTAATGGAGCTTTATAACTATGCGCAGTTGTGAAAGTAGATTAGTCGGTTTTTCAAAATGCTTCTATATAGCCCCTTTCCGTTAGAAGAAGTGACGACAAATTTTGGTCTTAGTGAGCTCTATACGTTCCTTTTATAAATTGTTTAGGTTTACAAAGAGTGTGACATCAGATTCTTGAAATGATCTATTGAACTGTAAGTTTATGATATTTTGAAGTGAGACTTACCGTCGGGTTTTCAAACTCGTTGATTTCGTTCACTGACAGTGCCATGCTTCCAGCTGCGAACAGTAACGTTTGCGTGACTAGCGTGAGCATGTTTCACTGCAAATCAACGTCCAAACAATGCCATCACCAACTCGCAGCATTCCAAATTCTATGTGACCAACAAAGACGTCACACTTAACGAATCGGACACGAAAACGTTTTTATGGAAGTAATGCTCCGAATACGAGTACAACAAAAGTGCTCTCTTGTCTTGCTTTTCGTTTGCCTTCTCATATGAACAGTGGATATGCGATGATGACAGATAACTGAGCGTTGTGGCTGATTATCTGTTGACAATTAATCAAACTACAGCCTATTTCCTCATAGAGCTTTAAATGTATGGCTTCCAATTCAACCAGTAATTCGTTTTTATCCCGAATGCATCAACTTTTCGGCAGCACCAACATTATCAATAGATCTGTTACTATGGGGTATGTAAAGTCAGCAAACACTTTCCAGCTTTAGAACATTTTTATAACTTAGCAGTCTTTCCTTTTTCGCGGAACAAGTCTGCCATTAAATTCAGATCCCAAGGAGTTTCGACGTCACTAAACAATGATATTCTCGAGAAGGATGGGTGGTTTACAGCGAGACTATTAGACAAAACTACTAAAGCGAAATGTCGAACATACCATACTGTTGGGGAGCAATCGGTAGCAAAAAATGAAAAAGTGAATACAACGCTTCGTTCATCTATAACATTGACAACACGTTTGTTGCTAGCTTTCAAATGTACTGTCCGGTCACTCATTTTCTGACTTTCTGAATGATACATCAGAACGATCATCCCTTTGATAAATATCGCTGCGGCACTAAATATAACAGTTCTTTAGCCTCTGGGAACTCGAAAACAACATCTTTTTTCCTTCTTATTCAGAAATGTGTGAAAAAGGAAAAAAAGTTTATTTGAGACTGAGTAGCTCTGAAGCACGATATATGATCGTACATGTAACATTTTTCTTATAAATAATGTCATATAACTTCGAACAGAACCCCTTCCAACAGCTTCGATGTGTGATGCCAGTAGTAATAAATCACTTGTCCCCTTGTCTATAATTCTGGCCAAGTCTTCCCTTTGCCCTTCCACCGCCCAATTGAGGGCGGCCATCTGCACATTTCCGGAATTTCGAGGATTGATCCGCGACTAGCAGATCTACACGCAATGGACAGAATTCAAAAAAAAATTTTGAGAAATTTTGAAAAATCCTCATGAAAATTTGCTGAAAAGTGTTATCCTTAAGCACTTGCCGATCATTTGCATGCCGGCTTTTCCTGACTAAAAAAATCGTCGAATTTTGGCCAAATAATAAGTGAGTCGAAAAAATAGGTCTGAAAAAATGAAAGGCAAACATTTTCGAAAGCTGTGGGACGAAATGGGGGCGGGGTGGGAGAAAAATACTCTCAAAAATTCTCGAAAATCAGAAATCCATTATTAATTTGCTACTGCAAAACGAATAATGAAAAACTGTAAAGTTTCCGTTACATTCCTCTTAGAGTGGAAAGTTATAAGCCCCGTAATACCATTTGGAACATTACAGTAGCGTATCTTGCAAACAGACTTTCTCGAACGATTTCTGCAAAGTCAGCAAATAGTTATTCGACGCCGTAATTGAGAAGCGATTTGGAAATGGACTGAGAATGAATTGCAATTTTTAAATCGAACTTTACGCCACATTTTTTATGGAATGATGTCATGACCGTTTACATTTCGGCTTTCGTATTTTATATGGTTTTTTGAGTAGAAACCTTTGATCTTATTGCATTCTGTAAGCGAAAGGAAACATTCATCGAGCCACACGACGATAATGATCAGTTGTAGTGATTAACTATTGCTACATGAGAATGAGAAATCCTCATCCAGTGGAGAAAAAGATTGATAAATGGTGTTTTTATAAGAATGGGGAATGCTTGTAATAATATCGAGAATCGGATGTAGGCACCGAAGGGAATAACATAGTCGAAAAAACTAGATTTACGCAACGCTATAACTAGATGGCTCTAAACAATTCCGTTTAAATGTTTCAGCTAGATTTTCTCGCTGGACGCTTACGAAAATCACTGAGCTGAATCATCGAGAAATTGAATACTGTACAAAAAGACGTAAAGTAAAAATTCGTTTGAAACTCCAAAATCAGGATGTAAAATCGAATTTGAGATGTGAACAGGTCTGGGTAATCTCAGACTGCTTTAGAAAATGAACATCGCTTTCATATGCTCTGTATGAAATATTAACATTCGGTTTTCAATATTTGACGCAGCGTGCTGATGTGATTTTGTTCGGAACGAAAGCCTCAGAGGCTTTCCAACCAAAAGGGGTGCGGAGGTATGGTGTGGTGGTGAATGATGCAGGAGGCACAAACTGGTGTTACACTTAAGTTGAAATTGCTCGACTTCCTGTAGGTCTCCGGCGCCCCCACTTCATGGACACCGAGATGGGCGAGGAGGTTCTATAGGCGGTGAGGCCCTCGAGGAAAGGGTGCAATCCTATGACTCGGCGTTCCTAGAGTCTCGAAGGTCCCCTATCCTTATGGAGACCTCGAACTAAGGACTGAGATCAGATAGCACGGTTACCTTTAAGTCTCCGATGGTCAGGAGATTCGAAGTGACATAACATGAGCAACCTCAAAAGCGACACTGTTCTACAGTCCTGATGCATCACCACTCACCGAAAGTTTTACGCGTATGAAAAAAACGACCGTCCGCGCTGTATCGTTCAAAGGATAAAAGATTAACGATGACCAAAGAAGAAATAAGATATTATGGTCAATTCAGCGTTTTCAACAACATCGAAAGCCGAACATTTCCTACATAAAAAGCAGAAAGCGGTTCGAGAGACCAGCGAAAAGAAAATACAATTTCGGCGATGAACGATTATTCAAAATCGTCTGTGGTTGCTCGGCTATTGGAAGTCTACAGAGAAGTTCGAGAATAAAAAAAGGACCCGTTGCAAAAAAAAAGAAAAAAAATTGACCGGAAAATTTGTTGCACGTGCAAGGATAATAGCTGTTTGTGACAGTTGCGCAGAGCGATGCTATCTAACTGAGAAACCTGTTGAAAGAATGTCTTTTGCGAACGCCTGTAACACTTTTCACGTCCTAGATTGCAATAGATAATGATAGCACAAAGCACACATCGTGCATCATTAAGTCTAAACATTTTTGTGCGACAAAATCGTTTACATACTACGAACCGGCTGCACCCAAGAAATTGTGAGTTTTCGGCTGAGGGATCCCTAGCCATTCGCTAGACGTTCAATAATATTATAGCAAACTACAACGCTTGGTGTTCTCAAAATTTAAGGACGTCAGAATTTAAAAGAGTGACTCCCAACCGTCTAAGCCAGCCGAAAAGTGTTCGGAGTTGTGGACTCCAGAGATTCTTCACAGCCTGCGCAAGATAGGTTTAACAGAAGGCAAGCCCCGAATTCACTTCCGCCTCAAGTCGGCTTTCCTTCAAATTCAGCCCTCCTTTCCCGAAACGTGAATTCACATAATCTCCTCTCGAAATCAATTTCCCTCTCAAGGTTGAACCCCTTCTGAACCAGTCATTCACTTCATACATCGCCTCCTTAATTTCAATGCTCCCCCGAATTTAATCTCCTTGTCTTCACCGCCTCCAAATGAAGCTCGCAGCCATGGCGAGCTGAAATAATTGAGTCAGAAAACGATGATTTGGATAAACAATACTAATAAATTGCAGTATTCAATATAAGATGTTGCAAAATATACATATATGGGACGTAGTAATGAACTTTTCATTTCACTTCTACACAATGGATAAAACAGGCGAAATTTTTAGCGCTTATCAGAATTTTTTTCCGAGCTATTCGTAAATGAACGTCTAGAAAAATCGCAATCACTGATACAATATAGAATGAGGTTGCGGAGGTGACGATGCAGAAGAACGGCAAAAACTGAAAGCGAATGTTCGGCAAGGAAAGAATTTTCAACACATTTAAAAAATGTTATTCTCCAGAATCACTGAACCTTTTCGAGTACAATAATCATATTTATATATCGACTGCAGTTCTCCAAAAGGCGCTTCAAGTATAAAATTATTTCCAATGTTTGCACAAGTAATCTCAGAGAAGAGCTATTTGCGAATCCGATGAAAATTGGGAATAAGGCGGGAGGAAGCGAAGTGCAACGTCGGGGTAGAGATTAATAAGATGCGGCCTAGATGGGGCTGGCTATTGAAACAATGAAACGCCGTACAGATGGCGTGCACGGTCGGGGCGGCGATGTACGACAAACCGGTTGCGACATGCATCTCTTGGATGACGGTCGTGCTGTGTGCGTTTCTCGATGCTGCACACGAATCACCAATCGCCCGCGGTCCTTTTCGCCTTTTTTTTTTCGTCATCGCACTCACTTGCAATTCAAAAGTCGAGTGCTGAATTCACTTCCATTCGCTCCATCTTGTATCGTCGTTTAACACTTTTTTCAAATGCCTCTTGGCACTCGGGTGATCAAAAATGCTCACTGTCACTCACAAACAAAACTTGTCTTGCTAATTCTCACCTGACTGCACATAAAACAGTAGTGATGCGGCAAAGTAGAACGATATATTTTCGTGTGTTCACTGAATGAAACTTCATTTCAAATGATGCTTATACTTACAATAGCTAACGAGTGGTTAATACATTATTTTGAGGTGATGACGTTCAGGTTATCGTTAGCTATGATGGTAAATCAATAACGTCATCTAGCAGAAAGTTTCGTATTATATGGGAAAAGATTTTTTATTGAGGATACTGATCGACAAGAAGCAAAGCGTGGGCGGAGGTCTATGACGACATGTTAATTTCAAAACAAAACAACTTTAAGCTTTGCGATCATCGTTGAGAATTCAGAGAATTGTGCAGTTATCCAACAATACTCCTAGTCTGAGGTGCTAAGAATGCTTTGTTATTTGAGAGACGTAACAAAGCGTTATCTTCATAGGAGAACGTGGTTACAAAAAAAGCGAAACACGCTGTCGACAAAGAAGGCGCTTGAAGCGCCACTCAACGGAAGCATGAAGTCGTAATGTTAGATCGCCAACCTGAATTCGAATAATTGTCTTCATTTTTCATTCATTCTGCGATGTTTTTCTAAGGGCGATTGCATACGCGCTAGGAGAAATTGCTGTGTCATAGGAAGCAACAACAGCAACAACCCAACAATTAGTGGTTAGTTCGAAATTTTTTGGGAATTTTTTTCTCATCATTCATTTCCCATCATATGATTTCCTTTCCTTTGATTTCGAACAGATACCTTTCGAAATATTGCAACCTTAAAGCACTTCCACTTCCGTATTCAACGTATTAATAAACAGCCCGTAGTTGTCGCAGCACGTGACGTTGTACGAGCCCAAGAAAGCGACCTCATTTTACAGCAGTTTTCTGAATCTGCGGCAAAAGAGATTCCCCAGAAAGGCGACAGCTACACTTGAACTTGGAGACGTTCCAGCTGCGGCCATCAAATAGATGACAAATGAGACGGAAACGCACTGAGGGAAGGGAGAAAGGGTGAACACACATCAGGTTGAGGCCCCGTGAAACCTAGTCTATCGACTAGGGACCTCGAAGCAACATTACCGCACAAAAGTTCAGTGGTTCGAAGCAACATTACCACACAGCAGTTGGATGGCATGCCATCAGTTAGACGGCCGACAGTCGTTGTCGGGATTGTCAAGTAACTGATTAGGAGTTCGGTGTGTGGGTTGGATTCACTTCGAGCTAGGAAAGATCACCAGTGAGCAGTTATTGAGGATTATACCGCCTTCTAGGTCAAGATAGACCAAAGGCAGATACCATTTTTGAGACGTCGGTCACAGGTTAGACTCGAAGGCTATGGAATTACCCGCTGTTTGCGAACAGCAAAATGACTAGCATACCTAAATTGCCGCTTTTCATCACTTTTGTCAATTCATGCGGATAAGATGATAAGTAACTAACTCGTTCACAGGGTGAAACTTGTCAAGGACCACTTTCAGCTGTCTGTGAAAATGTTAATCTTCATCAAATATTCAACATTGCAGCTTTTTAAATGGCACTTTAGGGAAACATAACGAGAAGAGTCAATAAAGCCTACATACATAATCACGCTTTAATAAAATCAAGTTAACTCTGTTTTTGATACATATATACAGTTTCAGAGCGCAGTACATACCCCCAATAAGTTAACAAAATATTTCCAGTGATGAGTGCTCAAAGGCTGCCGCAACCAGACGTTATCCAGAGGAGGATACATTCGAAGTATCCTGCAAACGTCCAATACAGCGACCGGCTATGTCTAATTAACTGTAGTGTCGATAGGATCGACTCCATAATATTTTCTTACTTTTACACGAGTTTAAACACATTCATCATGAAAGGAAGAAGTTTACTGATGAAGGGGAATGATTGTTTAGAAAAATCCCAATTCATTCGCATGTATTCTCACTATTAATTTCAGGTTTATATCTTAAAAATTTGAATTCTGCGGCGCTTCTCATTCAGAGAAGGTGGCGATCGATGCCAATGTGAATTCCTGACAATCACTCTAAACATCTTTATGGCAAGCCTCCCACTTAATTCGCGTTATTTCTTAGAACGCCTTTATCATTTATTAAACATTATTATTCCATCCTCCAATTTCCAGCCACCCCCCCCCCCCCCACGGATTTATCAATTTTTACATTTCTCAACAAACTTTACTTCTCAATCCCCCGGATAGAAAATTCAGTCGGATAGAGAACCCAACCGCAATTCAGTCGTGCATATTGTTGATTTCATATGCTCGAATGTCGCACGCTGGACGAACGAAAAAAATTCAGTTCCTCCTGAGATCGATAAACTGAGACGATGTTCATGGAAAACATTATTTTCAAAAAAAAAAGTAATTTTTGCACACAACTTTGCCGCATACATCAATTAATACTACACACGCTGATTTCGATTGCGCTAGCAGAGTCACATCTCGAACGGAAGCAAAATAATCTAGTACATAATTGAAGTTGCAAATGCACGCAAAACAAGCCGAATGTTCTAAAACCATTAAATGAAGCTGTCACAAATTTGCTTTCTAACACTTGGTAGATGCAAATGAAGCAAGCAGAAAGACTAATGCAAAAAACATCTTTCTGGTGAACATTTTTGGCATTCAGGAAAAACTTCGATCGAACGAAAATCGAAATGCTGCACGCTTCGACTTTTCGGGAGCTCACATTATACCGCCTCTTCGTGAGCGTGCGTCAGCTTATCTGGAACGTCCGCGGAGTTAATCTCGCCTGTAAGTCGCCCGCGAAATTTCTCGAGGCCCACCTGCGGTTTCAGAAAAAGTAATCATCCATCCATCTATAATATCGAACGTTCGCATAAAAATAGTCACTTGCGCATGAAAATTTGAAAAAAAACTGAAAAAAGGACGTATAACAGCTAAACTGATGGCAGTCTGAGAAAATTATTTTAGGTTGAAAGAACGAAACAGGTTAAAACTGTCAACAAGAAGAAATTATCTACAATTCAAGTCCCTAACGAGACCATTTCAGGAAAATTTTGAGTATAGTTTCCAGTTCTTTTACAGTGTGACTTCAACGAGAAAGGAGAAGTTTTCAAAACATTAATGTCATAACGACTGACTGGCATGCTTTTCTGCTGGCGCTGAAAAAAAAACAGCGAGCAATTTAGCGTGATGGCATAGAACAGGACATCAAATTCATTCAGAGGGTCCATCTCTACCCGTTTTCTCATTCTTGAGCGGCCAAAATCATTTAGATGCAAACTATACAGTGATGCTCCTATTGGGCTAATACTGCAGGCTGAACACAAAGTGTAAACGTTACTAAAACCTTTAAATGAAAAATTACTTAATAAACTACTTGTAACATGCACTGTGAAAGTATGAAAGTACAGCAAAGTTCACGCAAATGAACTGTACAACGATTCAAACAGTGTCGCCGGCATTTACGCGCTCCTCATGATGAGAACGAACGTGAAGACGGAGGTTTGCAGCAATCATGTGATATAGGATCTCACCGTTTAACGTACCTACTTCATATTATTTCTCACCAGTGTCTGCCTATGTTCACTACACAACATCGTCGCGTACTATGTCATAAAATCAAGGAAAAACGCATCAAAATATGTGATTCCATACGGCCGCCAAACAAAACTCATCAGAAGATTGAACCAAAGCACGCTCGCATCCTCGCCACATCTCTTTGAGTAAACCAACTGATAACGCGACCAGAAAAGAAATTTAAATAAATCGATTTAACGACAAAAGACAAGCATTCAAAAAGAAGTATACGAAGAAAGGTGAGACAGCAACGAAGAAAAAAAAAAGGAAACGGGTCCGCGCGCATTAAACTGATGAATCAGTGATTAGTGTGTCCACAACAGTTTTCGCATGCTCGTCTTGCAACGCTATCGCACCGAAAACTGAATTTTGCTGCGAATTGAAAGCGGCTCATTTGCATATTGTAAAACAAGTTCAAATATAAATTATTAGGGCCATGTGACAGCATGGAAGGCGAATGCAGTGGGCTCAGTTCTCTCTTTCCCTGTCCCCCTCTCTCTCTGTCTCTCTCTCCTACTTGATCCGCGCGGGCAAAGAGCCTCGGGCTGGGAGATTTTCGCCCTCTTTTCTTTGTTGGCCCATGCAAGGATAACGTATGGTCCCCTCCATGTGGTGGTTTTCTTCCCGCAGAAGGATGTATGATTCGTACCGGCGTAGACTTTGCGTTTGGTACTTGCGGAGAGGAAAAAGCATGCCAAAACCAGAGCTATCATGAGACGTTTTCTAAAGTAAACTTCTATGCGGGAAGTATGCGAAAAGTGTGCCGTAGCAATTCGCAGAATACCGTCGATGAGAAGTTACAGTGTACAGAATCTTACAATTCTTTTCGGCAAACGTACAATCTCCGCATATTTCGATATGAGAACTCAATGCAAAAGGTGCACAATGCTTCTGCTGTGTCTGTTTCCTTTTGTTCCCTTTTCGCTCTTGTAACATTTTTTTCCCTCGCGCAATACAGGACTCTACACTAGACGTGAAAGAAAAACGACCAAAAAGTACGAGAGAACGTGCCTCGAGTGCTCCTTGCAGTTCACTCAATCAGGCCAACCAATTTCACAACCAGCCGAGAAATAATGTCCACTTGATTATGCAATGCTCTTATATATTAACTAGCTTTAGCTTCGTTAATTATTACTAGAAAGCGCCACAAAAGTAGACGAGTACCATGATTTTGCAGCTATTCATTAGCGTTATATCAAAATGAACCATGCAACCTCATTCGAACTCATCCACATAGATCCGGCTTTTCAACTTTTGCATCAAGTTGCAGCTGTGCGCCTAATACGATTAAGCGTTGCAGATCACCTATATTCATAAGTGTGAACGTTCTTCCCGTACAGGTCTCGAAGGGACACGTTTCTGTCGCCTTCCTCGTCGGGAATTTTTGTGGCGAGAGGAAACGTCATCGTTAGCATCCGTGAGGAGAAAAACATACTTTTGTATCCGTGCGAACAAGTTTGCACTAAAAAAATAACCATTTGTTCACGTCTCCAGAGCGATCCTGCGATGGAGTCCATGACAACATCACGCATTCGTAACATGCGGGTTGGAATTGAGGTCTCGGAGGAATCGAGCTAAATGGAGTAGACTGACTCCATGAGCTTAAACCTCAGAAGAGTGGAATATCCTATGCTTCTTGGAATGACTGGGGTATAGGGTATAGGGAAAAACCTCTTCCATCTTTTCTACCAAATGATGTATTCCTGCTGTCAAATGCATGCGCAAACACATAAACGTTGCAAACCCCACATAGAAAAAACTCAGGCAGATTACCCACTTTATTCCTAAATGTGCTAATGGCGAAATACACACTCATCATACGCGTAATAATGCGCTTGGGCGTCGAATAATGCTAGCCGGAAGAGCAATTGCGAAATAACTTTCCAGGGCACTTGACGATTATGGTTCGAGAATGGCTGTTGGGCACTTTTAGAAAGCATGGGTTTGATTTCGTTGTGAGTTTCACATGGTATTTTACGCTTATGCCACCAAATCTGTCAATTCAGTAGTTTCAATTAGCAGTGGCAAAACCATGGGTATAATATCTTCAGAGATCCAACTTTTTCTGAAATTGGGAACATGCCTATTTGTGAAAGCGTTAACCGTCGGAAGAAAGCGGCATACATTCCAAGGAGGGCGTTTTTGGCATGGAAGCAAATTTTAAGCTTTCCAAAGTAAAAGCCCATCTCGATTACAAATATTACATCTTCAGCTACTTTTCTGTTCACTGCAATAGGGGAGTTCAGGAAACTTGGAAGAAACGCTAATTGCTCCCTCCCTTCGGCGGCCTCATTTGTCAAAGCTATCGAAGAGTGATGAAGAAGTCTATCTACGTCAACAAAGGTCCCAAAAGGGATTGCCGCAACATCTGCGCAATGATTCCTCATCACTCAAACTTTCATGCCTTTCCTTGCGTGAAGTGTATTCGTCCCAGCTCTACGTTCCTTCGTTGTTGTGCAATTATGAATTTAGTTTACATCATACTCGCAGCTTTCCTCTCAGTTTATGGGAAGGTCTTTGCATTACTACAGTGCAAACAGTGTGATATTAACTTATTCTACGAGCTCAGCTTTACATATCAATTCTCCCCCCCTCTCCCCTCCCCCATCTCCTTCCCCACCCCACCTCCTTCCTCCCTCCCCACTAGCTGGTTATTGGTTCCTCTGGTGAAGCTTATGAAATTTGTCATCGATGTGACTGAACAATCGCCATAATATGCGCCACAAAGAATTTTTAAAGGCATATGACTATTTACCGATATTATTATCGCACTATACCACATTTTCATAACAACCAAACCATGTCTTAATGATTCGCCAAAGGGACCGGTGATGTCTTGAAGCAAAAACAAAGTCGATGGGAGAGTGCATAAATGAAATTAGTCCTAATATGAATAGAAGAGTAAAGTTGGCGTACCTGGATAGAAAATATTGGTTGTAAAGTTTTTTTTTTTTCGAAGCGCAATGTTCTGCGGTTAGAGCTAATATTATGAAAGTGGAGCGGTCAATGTTGGATTTGATCACGCTTAGGGCGTGATTCTGTAATTAGGAACAATTAGCATTTTCACGGGAATTGTTTCGTTTCTTTTGTTAGAATACATGGCGCTTCGCATCCTCAGATGCTGCTAGAGTGAAGAAGTTCGGGCATTTTAAGGTTTAATATTCAAAAAAAAAAATCTTTTTCCTAAATGATTCATATCCGAATCAAGGTATTTGTTAAAGGTTTGATTTTCGAACTTAGGTTTTTCTTGAAGATTTAATCTTCGATGCATGGTTTTTCTTAAACGCCTAATATTCGAGCCAAGGTTTTTCTTAGGTTTAATATTTAAACTGAGGTTTTTCTTAAGCGTCTAACATTCATACCAAGGTTTCCAAAGGATTTTACGACAATAAAAGAGAAATAACGCTACGGTTTGATACTTTCTGTTTTGCTCTTATGCGTTCAGATTGTTAAGAGAACAAGCAAGGTTCTACGATTAAACTAACTGCTACAAAAACACTTCTGTCATACGTACACTGCTGCTCTATGAATCCATCAGTTGCGCAATAAGAAATTTTCGAAGATAATAGCAGCGCGAAAGACATGTGAATTTTTTTTGTATTTTTACGCTTTTTTTCTTTTTTTTTTGCTTTCCTGAACTTTTCCAGGTCTAAAGTGAAGAAGAGGCGACACACTGAAAATGCGTACAATGTGCCTTAATTGTTGTGCTGTTAGATTATTCGCACAAGACTCTCCTCAATATTTCGCTTGTCATAAGTTGTAAAAACGTCCTTCATACGAAGGGTAAATGCGTCCTTCATATTCCCCTCGTGCGCCCCAGTGAAAATCCTAGCAATGACAAGATGAACATGTGCAAAAGTTCCAATTTTTTCACTTCATATCTCCTTCACTTTCGTCTATTTGCTTTTCATGGTGTCCTTATCTTTGCGGAATTTTCTTGTCGCACGTGACGATCTGTATCTGAGTGTTGCGGCCATCAGTTGGGAGATAACAACGGCTGATGGCAACATATTTCGATGTATTCGGTTTAGTTATTAACGTCTGAAACGAGAAGAGGACGAAACGTTTATGAACCGAGAGAGCATTACAAGTTAGTGTATTGTTAGGCAATACCAGACCCTCAAAAGACTTTTGAATGAACTAAAAGTTCTATCGAATTAAATGATCTCTTTTCGAATTGTAAATTTTCCTTTTTCATGGTTCACTTTTCAAAGATTTCGTTGAAACGTTCTGAATGCCTACTCAACCTCACGTAGCCACTGAAGCTTTGAAATTCTGGAAAAATGAAAATGGGAAATTCTGTTGGAAAGAAATTAGATCGTTGTATATGCGACTGGCTTTCTGAGAGAATATTTGAGAACATTTTCAGAAACGTTTAATGCACAGCAACCTACAAAGACTGATGAAGCTTTAAATTGCAAAATGAATTAGTGCATCGAATGAATGCCTAACCATTTTTTTTCTTGATGTACTAAATCGCAACAATTTAGATGAAGTTAAATGAAATGTTAAATGAAATACATTGCGATATAGTATAGGAAGCGGATTGAAAGAGTGGAAAGATTCAAAACCATCGCTATTAGATTTTATCTAAGAATCGTTCGCAGCAACTCATTACCACATTTACACTAGATATCATGAGCGTACAACAAGAAGTACACAAACAAACAGAACGCACAAACGCAATTGTATGTAAGGACCTTTTGTTCATTGACTAAGAATTCAAAAGCTCAGAGCTGAAATGCAAATTTTTTAAGCTGACTTCGTGCGTAAAACTCGAATGATAACTAGGAATATGGGATTACATTATGTAGAAACCGAGCATATGACGGAAACTTTTCAACGACCAGAACAACTCGCCCAGATTGCATGAACACCGAAACGCTTTGCACAATTATGAAATTAAACTGAAAAATAGCTATCTTGAAATGAAGACTGTAGTGCCATATAGAATGGTTGGTTGCTTGAGGGTTACACCAGAAAACTGCATTTTTTAAATAAAAAAAGACGAGAAAATATATTTTCTGCTCTGCATTTCGGCTAAGATCGAGCGAGGCCTTTTTGTAAGGTGAATATCAACGCTTGAAATTTAATTTTTCGTTGAAAAATGTTCATCTCACATCCATAAGTTAAGAGTTTGTAAAACTCTGGCGAGAAATGATTTGCATTCGGCGCACTCGGATTGAGAAGGTTCGGATTGAGGTTCGGATTGAGAAGATATAACATGCGTTTCTCATTAGGGCCAACACTGACCTACTCGAATGCCCGAAGCCACATAATCACTTTAAGAAAAAACCTAAGCGTCTCATGCGATATACTATGTTTTCGTAGAAGACGCATCCTAAACGTTGATGCAACTATCGTTTACGAAGAAATCAGGGAAAACTGTTGCACATCAGTAGAGCATAGGCATAAACATAAGTACTCATGCGTGGCATGAGTGTGACTTTGCGTCCGTCTTATAATCATAAGTAGATAAATGGTTATAAGTCTTATGACTGAAATTATAAGGTAAGCAAGCATTCGTGTCGTTCGATCGAAATACTTTTATAGGCGTCCAATGAAAAACTGGACGGTGGGCGCAAGGGTGATACCACTATCCAAATAAGAAAAGCAGAACATGTGTGAAAGCTTGAAAAAATTACTTACCAATCACATAGGATGAATTATTTGCGAAGTGGACATTCAAAGACAGCAATAAAAAAGCTTCACACTGCGAATTTGCTACGTGCAAATATCGATGGGCACCCGCAATATCAGCACGTCTATGTAGCAAATACAAAAAATGCTGCGCAAGCGTCGACCAACTAACTGGTTGCGGCGTATTTTAGCGGTGAACTTAGAAACAAGAAACTCATGCTGTGAGCACACCTTTCTTTTATACTGGCTCATACTTTAGTTTAAAAGCGCATCATGTACATCGTCTAGTAAAAAAATATCGTCTTAGTAACTGCGGAAGAAGTGACTATTTATTGTAGGAATGGCGTCATGCATGATGGTTCAATTTATCTGCGCATGTTGAAGAATATGGCACTTTATGAAAATTTTTCCTAGAGGTGCATCTTAATTGAATGAATGCATCTACGTGCATCCTACCTTACACTATAATTGATTTCAAGGTTGCAGTAAAAGCTTAACGTCCAAATGACTCAACACAATTAAACTTAATACGAAATTTTCGAACTTTTCTTTCCGTTCGGTTCCGCCTTAAGTGTAATCGCATTAGCCATGTCTGCGTTGTACACCAATAAAAATACACTGATGAAGCGAACCCTAAAAAACAGTTTTTTAAAAGTGTGTCAGATTCTCATCGCTTCATCGATCTTAGAAACTATTAGTCGGTAACCCATTCGAGCGTCAATGCTTGACGGCAGCATCAAATATACGTTAATTTTTTGCGTACTAGTGAGAGTTGTTGCATGCCTTTCTTGCGCTACCCATAGGCGCGGTACACTTTGCTGCCTCCTCCTTCCTCCCTCCA
>JPKZ01022848.1:564761-569761 GCA_000803305.1 Toxocara canis
TTTGCGTATGTTCAAATATACATGGACATATGGCGTGTGTCTTACGTTTCATCCAGTTTGCTAGCACTTCTGATGTTGTGGTGCGAGATCGCTTTGAAAAAATAATACCGCTGTGCATCAGCGGTTTTTTTTCATCTAAGTATAACACTTTAAATATTTAGGTATGAATAATCATAATCCAGAGTGATTCACACTTTGTGTAAACAGTCGCCGAAATATGTAGCAACTACCGTAAAATAAACGCCGTGGCAGTGTGGCCAGTGTGGCGCAATCTTAATATGTTCGGCTTCTATGGGTAAACCTTGTCGTAAGAGATCGCCAGCTGTAAAAGTAATTTGCTATCGAAATCTAATCCACTTTTCTTTAAACTACTTCTAGGAACCTGCTTCATTACTTCTATGAAAGGTCTTATATCTATCTTAGCCGAGCGAGGATAGCGAAGGCCTCTAGGATTTGTGCCCATTTTGTATACGACAAGATACTGAGGACGTGCGACGAAGGCGCCAAGTACGACGAAGCCGAATGCTTCGTGAAGCGAGACATTCTCTTTTGTGCTTCCCATCAGCTCAAGCGAGACGACTTCACTGGCCATTCATAAGCTAGTTGGACAGGCAGTTTAGGAGATTGGAACTAGCTAAGCGAGCCCACACGATTTACTCATTCCCTCCCCGTCGGTACACGCCTACTGTGATGCTTCAAGCACTAATTTATGATAGCTATTTTTGTCTCAAATGGAAATAACTGCAGATTATACTATGTGTTGTTATGATATTAGTCTATATTTGTTGATTCTTCTTCGCGACCAACCGTCGTAAACGATACGTCTTCCTAGTAGTGAGTACTTCGAGAAGCTTGTTGGGATCAATTAGGTAGGTTTTTTTGCCGACTTTTTCGTCCAGACGCCAAGTGCCAAATCGATGGCGATTTTTCCCTCAGTACTTGTCGATGCCGCTCTCTGACGGCACCCTTTCACCACCTAGACCACTGCCTTGAAAGGGTTCTGAAACCGAATTTGCTACAAATTATCATTTTGCTGATGAGTTTTGGCCAGCCTAACAGAAACAGGTCACGAATTTTAAAGCAGCAATTTAATTTTAGAATTCTTGGATGAAAATGAGAAATTTTTGGAAAGAAAAGCGTGCAGCATCTTAGAGAAATGAATGCCGAAAGTGAAAGCAATCCCAATGTCCTAAACAAATCGTTTCACCTATAGTGTTTATGGGAGCGCCTGAGATGTCAGAGATGGGTCATCCCTGATCTCATGGAAAGCAGTTTCATCCGCACACATTCTCTACTCTCAAGAACCCCTTCTCCTCCTTCTTGTAACCGATCATTCATCATTCCTCGGTGTAGGGGGTGGTCGATTACAAATCCCGGCTTGCCGTCCTATTTAATTGTTTTACTTTTATGATTTAATGCTAGTTCTGTCGTTTTACGCTCAAAATTGCCATATTGTTGACTTGTTCGTCTTCCCCACAGCTAGAAAATTCTTAGTGCCTTTGGAAGACTCCGGACTGATATCAGCAATCTCTGCTGCTGAACACTCACAAGGAACCTGTGTCGCAAGAGTTTTCACCTCGTTTGCATTGCTCGCTGATCACATTTCCGCGACGCACGTATGCGACTCTTTAGTCATTCATTAGGTACAAAAAGTGACTCGACGTCTAGCATATTTGCAGTACTTTTGTTATGAAATGAACCGGATTGCTTTAACAGAATTACGGAATCACATGTCATGCCATGGTAGGGAAGCGTAGCAACAAGTCGTCGACGTAGTGTGCTAAAATTTCTAGACAATTGCCATTTCTTTCTCCTTCCATCATCTCGTAAACCGTGGGTCAGATATAGTCTTCATTAAGCTTCATTTCATCTTTAGTTCGAATGAATCGAATGACACTAATCCTGCCGTGCGCATTCGATCAATTAAAAAGTCTTAACGTGGCAACGATAGCACCAGATCTCAATGAAAACATCGTTTCTGCGCTTGGCGTAAAGTCGCTCGTTGATGATCCATGCCTTGACGCTATATCCCATTCAATGTGTGACTGCATGAATTTATGTACTTGCTTGTATGAGTGCAGCTACTCGATCATAGCTTACCTGGAAGCAAATTATCAGCGGTGAAATGGCTGCGGATCACAGTCTTGTGGCTAGGATTGCGCACTGCAGCAGCTTATGAAAGACTATTGCGCAGACGCACACGACATCCGTGCATCCGTGCACAGGTGTCATGAGTCAACTCTTTCAACTTCAAAACACCTTGTGATTGATTATCTAGACTGCGTTCCTCTTCAAGAAACAGTTTTCGCACAGTCTTCTGTAACTCCCATAAAATGCGTTACCCCAAATCGGGCAGAGCAAGACCAGTAAAAGTTGTCGAATTTCGTCCCTACTTTTTGTATGTGACACATCGGGATGCGTGGCGGAACAGCGTAAAAGTCAGATACTCATATTGGCTTCCCATATACGCGTTGAAGCGACTTTCTCATTTGCATCGAATGATACCTTCAAAGCTTTACAGCACTTGGAGGGCTTGTTTGTGCGTGAAAGATTCAACATGGATCGACTACAGTTTCACCGAGTACTTTCAAGCGTTATAAGTTAGCTTAACTCAATAAAGTTGTCCGGCTTAACCGAAGTTCAACAAATTCAATATCTGCGGATGCAAATTGTCTGTTTTGACTAACACAGTGCCCAGCAAAAAATAACTAGCACATATTATTACTGAAGTGTTGATTTGTTTAGTGCCAACCTGTCGATCATTTTGAAGAGCTAAGTAGCTACCACTAACCTTGATAAAGACTCAGAATGGAATCAGGATGTCCCAGTTCTTCTAAAAATTTAAATGAGCAGAAGCAAAAAAAAAAACCACTTCAGACAAGAAAAGGCCAAGGTTACTTCTCCCTTCCGAGATGTGACTCTTGATTACAGCGCATCTGACTTTTTCAAAGACTTTTCAGTAGTCTGTGTGCTATATTGCGTAGGAAGCTCTGAGAATGCATACTTTCCTATGAGAATTTGATTTTTAAGTTTTTGCAGAAAAATCACTTTTCTACGATATTCCTGTTTCTTATTCTCTAAACTCAAAAGTTTTTCTCATTACCCCGTTCTAGCTTCTTTGACCCATGAAATCGAATATTCCATCTCCTTTCCCATTCGGAAACGTCCACACATTTCAGTATTGCACATTTATAGTAGGTTTTACGAACAGATAACTTTTAACACATCAGCTGATGCCAATTAGTGTTTTGCAACTTAAGTTCAAAACGGGTAGGGAAAAGAATTATTTTTAAAAAATTTCTACACGCTCATTCAATGTATTTGATAGCAAAAGGCTCATTCATGCATTTGGGAGATAGCACACTGCTTTATCAATTGGAGTGTTTAGACGTTTATTTTTGATTGCTGCTCAGATCAAAGGTGGACTCCAAATCAGTTGCTGTTCCCTGTGCTCCATCGTTGTTCTCTCAGATTAAGTTGATGCGCGGAAATAAATTGTTTTGCAACGAAAAGAACGTTTAAGTTTCTAAAACTGCAAAAGTCTTTCTTGTACGCGTCAGTTTTTAGCGCTTTTTGGCACAGAGGAAAATTGTGGGTCAGTGACCTCATGGCATACATATGTGTATACGGATATATGCATGTACATATGCGTCCATCTGTATATCCGGTATTTTCAACCAATACACTAGAAAAGTTGTCACGTTGAAACTAGGCAGGCATAATGTGTGGCGTAGTGAGGTTACCAAGCATAACTTCGAAATGAATCTTAAATATCTGGATGGGATATTGGGTATTAAAAATAAGTTGAAGGAAAGGCTAAATCGGACATATAACTGCTCTCAAAACCCATTGAACCAAATTTGCACGAGATGTTCCATGCTTTGGCATGCATCAAACAATCTCCGCATGCGAGCTTCTGATAGAAGAAAATGCGAAATTTTAAGAAAACGAACGGTCGGATTTCTGGGAAATGGGCGTCAGCAGGGACAGGAGTTCTGATTTCGTGAACGTCCCGCCTGACCGTCGTTTCCTTAAAATGCGTTTCGCGAGTGAATGTTGCATTGCCCACTGATCAGAAATGCTTACTTGCATCTGTCTTGTCACACAACAAAAAAGGACGTTTCGTACGACTTGCGGCTAACTTAGTAGCATTTCGCACATATTTTGTAAAAGGTGCAACTACTTTCATACAAAAACAGTATTCTTGCGCTTTGAATTTCCTCTTTTCTCGTTTTAATGCCCATTTTTCCTTTATCTCTTTATATGATCACACCTATTCAAGTCTACTTTGCACTAAATAAAGCTTGGATTGGGTCACATTTTTCCGCAGCATGCTGTAGCGCTTAATAGCAACGACTGTAGACTACTTGTTAGCAGTGCACGGGATGAGAGTCGGATCGGCACAACTTTGGACAGTCGACTGTAGTGAACGTGGTCACACAGGTATTTCAGTTTGCCAACCTTCGTTATATAGCTACAGACGACGCATCGACAGATTCCAGGGACAGTCGACTATATAATGGGCGATCGTATAATACAGCCAAGCGCATCACCGCCTGGACAAGCTGCATGGCTCTGCGCCATGCCCAGTTTCTACGCTTCACAACAAAAAGTAAAACGAAAATTTGAATAGTAATTCTGCGAATTTTAATTTGAACTTTAAAAATATGTTGAATTTTACTTTACGAAAAAAGACTGTAAAATTTGCTGAAAGCTGCACTCAACTATAAAGCCACTACTGTAGGATCATAGTTGCCAAAAAGGATATGGGCCCATAGCAATGCTCTCTCTGACTCCTGTAACACGACTTGAAATTGTTTTTTTAAGCTTTTCTTACGATTGCGGTGTAATGTTAGCACTGTTTTCTTAGCTTTTTCGAATTTCATATACTGTGAGAGGAGTCGCGTTGTTTGTTGAAAGTTTAGTCTGTTTCAATATTTGAGTCGTCTAATTTTGGAAAATTTATAGAACGAGTTAGACAGTATTACCAATGAGAGGAG
>JPKZ01022848.1:574761-579270 GCA_000803305.1 Toxocara canis
CGTACGCACTCAGACGCCACACTTAGTTCGACGACGTTGCGGCTTAGGCGTCCGTCCCATCGAGCCAGCCAGCAGCATCGGTTAGAGCGTGCATGTAGTGAATGGGTGCTCTCTAGTGCGCACTACATCAGCTGTTGGCGAGCGAAGTAACCGAAAACATCTGTCTCATATGTTGCATGCAAGCAGGCGGAGCTGCATTTTTCCTTTCACTCGCGCTACAACGTGCTACTGCTGCTGTTGCTGCCCTCACAACCGCAACCATCCACCCTTCTTGTCTAGTAACGAACTGCTGCCAGCTGAGTGAATGCGCTTTGCTATTGAATCGATTTCATGTTCGAGGGCGCCCTTCTCTCCCACTACATCATTCACTCTTTATTGTGGTTCCGCTTTTTTGGTTTTTATCCTTCGTTCAGGTTGCTAAAATATCGATGAGAGCAGAACGTTTTTGAACTTAGCATGAAACCACTAAGAAAAGGCATGAAGAAAAATGCAGCTGCTTATGAGCTGTTTTGGTTACTTTTCGTTGTGAACATTAATATCGTCTGCTTGCGATCCTTCCTTGAAACAGTTCGCGCAAAGCTTAGATGAATTTTTATATGCGAAACAGTTTGCGCATGTGTAATCCCGGTCCAGCCGTTTCTTCCAGTCAGTTCAAGCAAGGCTGATTTTTCTGCTGAATAACGAGAATTAAACGTATTTGTGAAGAAATGCTTCTCTGCAAAGCAGTGGTGTTCGTTGGTTGCGACACTTAGCGAGGTACGCTTAATAGCTTACATGTACGTTTTTGACGTTTTGCTTTAAAGTTGACCTTCTGAAGCGCAGAAACCCGTAGAATTCGCCTTTTAAAAACGGTGATTTCAGAGGATGTCGTGCCCTCATGGAAACTTTGCGAGGTTGCGTAAATTAAATATTTCATTTCATGCACTATTGAGGGCTTTTTAAAGACGGCTGATAGCGCGTAACGAATGAAGTATACCAGCAAACATTTGTTTTTAGCAGAAAGAGAATTCCATCCGTAATACGCAAATGCACTTTTGAATGAAAACATGATGAGCTATGTAGCCTCTTTCTAACTGAATCGTACGCATATATGTGCAAAAAATAAAAGCGTACGCACCCACGTATATTTTCTGCAATCATTAAAACTTCGGTTACAGCTGTGATGCGGTTCGCAATCTCTTAATTCTGCCGCGGGAGATCCCGTTTCTTTGCCTTCTGAAGTTGACGCGAGGAGGGGGTGGGGAGAAGAGGGAAAGTTCCTTTTGCGCTATGGGCGACCTATTACCTGGATAGATTCTCGTCCGGTTGGAAAGTATATTATTGCCAAAACAAACGAGGTCCAAGTAAAAGTTGTGACTAATTTTGGTGCCATTCACATATTGGCGTTGTTATGTCGTAGCTTAGTTCGTACGGATGCAGCCTTTTTCGAAAGCAGTATTCGATTTGCTCTAATTGATCACCCTGAGCACTCGCAGGACATTCGATGCCATCGACTAAACTCTGTGTTGCTGTCATACAGAGGATGTTGACTGCTTCCCTTCCAACGAATCGCTCACTTTACCAGTTTTACGCTTCAGGATCAAACGTTTTTGGAGCGCTGATAGTGCTAAATCGAAGGCTGTCTGAAAGCCAGCCTGTGCGCTACTCATACTGAGCCAACACACTTCGAAAATAGAAGCGTGCAAGTGGATGCAAATATTCGCATCTTTTCCGCGGTCGTTTTTGGGAGGCGTTTTTGTTAGTTCGCGTGTTTGTGAGGTGCCTACAAATTCAAAACGTTCATCTTAAGCTTAGGCACAACTGATTGGGTGCCTTTAAGCACCACTCTTGTTTGCTAGTAAGTTTCATCCAGACATCTCAGTAACATTGCTGTTGGTTCGGTTGTCCGGACCAGTAAGCAAAATAGGTGGTGTCATTTAGTATTCGTTGATAGCGGGTATCGATCTATATCAGAGAGGACACTTCTATGGAGGGACCACCTTGAAGTTTTAGAATTAAGTATACAGCTGTAAGCGTTGTTTTACTGTATGCGCGAGGTGGCAGATTATACCGATCAACAAATAATCCTTGTAATATAAAAAAGTGAAACAGTCGAATGTGAAAGCGGAAAAAAAGCATCAAAAAGATGTTGACCGCTCTAATCGAGAAGACTGCGCATGGAATCTGGTTAGCTTGGACAGATATAATATTACGGCTAGAGGCAAAGTTCATCAATCATTTGTATGGGCGAAAAATTCGATCAGTGAAGAAGACTTGTTCCATGGCAAGTCATAGTATAGCTTTACTTTTGCGATCGCTTTGATCGCAAGACGTGCATTGCAAACGCCTGAAAGCTTTTCTTTTTGAGCAATTGCTGTCTCATCTTACCGTCGTGTACTAGCATTGCGTACACATGAACATTTCCATTAGAGCTTTATCAGCTGTCAATCATATTTTTCGCTGGGTTCAAAGTTTTTTACACGCTCATTATCCTCTCGCGTTTCATTATCCGTCTGGAGCTGGAGAGACGGATATTGGTTGCTTACGGCAAAATTAATAATTATAATTATCAAAGTATACGCTCATCTCCAGGTGGACGGAAGTGCCACGATCATTGGAAGTTGGCATACTTTCTTCGTAGCTGCCTTCTAAATAGCAATATTTGGGTGCGGTACCCTTTCGATCCTCCGGTTTTGGCAGCCCTCGTAATACTTAAATTCCAGATCCCAGATAGGCCAAACGTACAGAAGTGCCTCAGTGCTACATATGATTAAACGAACTAAATATTTTCAAAATCTTCATTCGTTTTTAAACTCTCTACATCGCTACTTTGATCAAAGCACGCATGTTTGGTGGGAATGTTGACTTAGAGCACAATATGTAAATGAATAAGGAATTCAGCACTTTAGGTTCACGCGTAACGCTTGTCCATGCTAGCTATGCCTCATTCATCTCCATTTTCTAATTATTTCACATCTGGTACGTCTCGAAGTCAATATCCCCACCAACAGTGCGCATTTTAATCAAAGGAGCGAAGTTGAGAGCTTAAAAGCGAATGAACATTTTGAAAATATTTAGTTCGTATAATCATAGGTAGCATTGAGGCATTTCTGTGCGTTTGGCCTATCTGGGATCTGGAATTTAAGTATTACGAGGGCTGCCAAAACCGGAGGATCGAAAGGGTAACCCATCCTCCGTTATATTGAAGAGTAAAAAGCAACCCATCCTCAGCGCCCAAACATTACATGATAATTGCTGAAGGATCCCTAAGGTATTATGTGATCTTGAGGGCAATAAAGGATGTTGGACTGCCTTACGTATATATTTCGCCTTTTTCACGCAGTTGCTCGCCGCGTTTGCATACACCATTCTAAATGTATTTGTCGGTCTTTCATTCTTTGTTTGAAGCAACCGTTGTGCAGTATTGTGATGGTTTCAGCCATATCCTTCCAGACCCCTTCATCTCAAACGTTTCTCCCATCTCTTACGCCGCCCGACGTCCATGGGTATCGCACCTTCTGCAGAAGTCACAGTAAGTTATAAAGCAACACTACACTGTGAACAAGCGGGTTTGTTTATTAGTCCAGGCGAACCTACGACCCCCGCTTATTTGTTCTTATTTACGCGTTGCGTTTCATAGCAGTTCATTTAAATGCCATTCTTGAACTGCTCACCACATCTCGATTCTCGTGCTTTCTATGAGTTGATGAGCACATCAAGAGCTAATTATTCGTAATCAGCTGTTCTCGTCGAATCACCTCCAAATTCATCCAAGGAAAAAAAGCTTTGTTTCGCTTTCCTTTTGTGGTGAACTAAACTTCTTTTTGCCTTGTGATTTTTATTTTCAGTGAGGTGTGCTGCCGTTTAACGTCCAACGTTTTTTTTTCTCACCGTTTTGACGGCATTTTCTAGCGCCTATATTTCTCAGAGCGTTTTCCCCAATCAGTTAACGTATTGAAGGCGAGCAGAAAGCTAGGCGGAGAAGTGATTTGGTGCGCTCAGTTGAGAATGTCTCGAATTTCTTTCTCGAATATGTCCTTTTTCTTTCTTTTCCACTTCTGTGTTTCGTTTTTTTCCCATTTGATCCAGCGCCATTCGTACAACTAATGCGAATATCTCCAAACAATCTCTTTGAGAATTCATACATCATACTACAATGTAAGCTATACAGCGTCTATTCCCGTGTCGATAATCCTAGTTTCCTGAGCGCTATTCCTGAAAATTCACTCTTTTTGCAGTAGTAAGTTTCGGTTGTCTCACTCATTTGGACTAGTTGCCTCTTATAGAAAATGTTTTGTTGTCGCAGATCTCCACTGTGTTCATCCGTCGTCCTGTATCGGATTTTCTAAACGTAAAACACTCAGACAAGAAACTTTAGAAAATAATTGCGCATAAAGTTAACCAAGTTAACTGCCGCTAACAAAATTTCGACTCATACGCCGACTAAAACTGCATGAAATAAACCGTAGAGCAAACTTTTGATGAGAAATGGTAAATTTTAAGAAAACGAATTCAAAAATTACTGGAAAA
>JPKZ01022848.1:581147-594093 GCA_000803305.1 Toxocara canis
CTTCCCGCCATCAATTCTCACCCATTCAGCCATCCGTAGTTGCCTTCTTCAAAAAGTTATTGGGTCTTGGAGGCAGAAAGAAAACGCAAGTATGTTAGTTACAACTATTTTATTAAAGCTTGCTGTATTTTCGACGCGAACTGTCGTTGATAGGCTCGCCTTCTGCTCTATCTGCTTCTTGGTTGCGACTTGTACAGTTAGTTCATGACCGGTTCTGTTTCTGCGTTTTTCTATTAGTGGCTTTTTCTAAGGGTTTTCCTCCTAATAACCTCAGATTTTTCGAATGGAGGCCTTAGTCTGGGTAGGCTAGTAGAGGTGCTTTAGTTGTAAATAATTCGTAACCGTGAAAGGTTGGGAAGAAATTTTTACTAATGGAACTATTGTAAAATTAAGACCGTCTGCACAAACTCTATGGGAAGGAGAGAATTTTCACAGAAAACTTATTGACTTTTGGAATTTCTTCTCTTGAGTCGAGTTCCATGCGATTATATTCTGACCGTTTGAATTAACCGCTTTCCGCCATCTTCGCTACACCAGTTGCTAATCATGACGACTGTTCAGATGAAAGCTTCCATCATTTCGTCATACAAGTTGCACTGGTTTTTAACGAATTCGAGCCTGGACTGAGAGAAAATAGAGGAGAAAGGAGGTAATACATACGTTGGCTTGGGGCGAGAGTCTGTCAGATAAATGCCCAGCGAGGAACACTCGTTGCGCGTCGCCGTTACTGCCTTTTTTTGGTCACGAGACCTTTTTTGTTCCCCAGCTGTGCCTAGTGTAGTTTGAGTGTCTCGTATGCGTGCCGTCGCAGGGGAAGCGCCTATACGCCGATGAAACACGCGAAACAAGCAGCATGCACTGACAAGTACGCATGATGAAAGGAGATGAGGCGAAGAAAGGTCTCATTTGCACTGAAAGCTGTTCACATGTATTTTTAAGTTTGGTCATCAGATTTTTCCGTTTTTCCAGTTCATACATTTTCTTTCTTTTCCCATATTTCTCCTGGCGCTTCTTTCAGAGCTGACTTTTTTCATGCGATACAACTTTTGCGAAATCTGAAGCTACAGTTCTCATTAGCGACCATTGCCTAGACCGTCGACGTGCGTGCTATTAACAACGCAGCAATTGTTCCAGTCTTGATTCATCTATAAATGTAGAAATTCCCTTCCGGCCGTGTGTCATGCATTTTTTTCTCTCCCCGTAAGTGTGTGCGTTATAGAAAGACAAATGCTCGTCGAAGTTACGAAAGTAATTTTAACCTTTTATGATCTTCGAATTTCGTTGAAAACGCCACCATTTACTTGGTTTTCGAAAAGGTTATACTACGACGGTGGCTGGCTGATTCCACTTCGTTCGCTTTGTGTCAAATGCCGTCAAGATGCTCAAGAATTAGCGAAAGTTGCTAGAGTTACCATATCCTGCCAAGTTTTGGTTGTCGAATTACTACATTGTTTGGTCTCGTGGGGCTGTTGGACTTAATATATATATATATATATGTATATGTATATATGCAAATGTAAAGATTTTTGATACGATCAGCGCCACTTCAACCTCTGAGGGAGAGATGTTAATACTGGCGTCCCCTGATTAGTTCTGATGTTCAGCTTTGCAGAACCTATCGTGAATCACAGCCGTCCCCGTGGCACACATTTAGTATTGCTTCACAAGCATGGATTGATTCATTTACAGCAGCAATATTTTACAGCTCCTTTTTCCATCTGTGATCCAACTTTTTAATTCTGAATATGTTAGAATATTGGTCGGAAATCCTCGACGTAAAAGAGTTAGCTAACGAAGAAATATGTGGACGGTGGATTTTGGGCTTTGCTATCCTCTTCTTTCATTCTTAATAACCTCATCGATGCTCTCGGATCGGCTGCTTGTTGTATTGGCTTGAAAGCATAAATAAAATTTGTCCATGCTAGCTATGCCTCATTCATCTCCATTTTCTAATTATTTCACATCTGGTACGTCTCGAAGTCAATATCCCCACCAACAGTGCGCATTTTAATCAAAGGAGCGAAGTTGAGAGCTTAAAAGCGAATGAACATTTTGAAAATATTTAGTTCGTATAATCATAGGTAGCATTGAGGCATTTCTGTGCGTTTGGCCTATCTGGGATCTGGAATTTAAGTATTACGAGGGCTGCCAAAACCGGAGGATCGAAAGGGTAACCCATCCTCCGTTATATTGAAGAGTAAAAAGCAACCCATCCTCAGCGCCCAAACATTACATGATAATTGCTGAAGGATCCCTAAGGTATTATGTGATCTTGAGGGCAATAAAGGATGTTGGACTGCCTTACGTATATATTTCGCCTTTTTCACGCAGTTGCTCGCCGCGTTTGCATACACCATTCTAAATGTATTTGTCGGTCTTTCATTCTTTGTTTGAAGCAACCGTTGTGCAGTATTGTGATGGTTTCAGCCATATCCTTCCAGACCCCTTCATCTCAAACGTTTCTCCCATCTCTTACGCCGCCCGACGTCCATGGGTATCGCACCTTCTGCAGAAGTCACAGTAAGTTATAAAGCAACACTACACTGTGAGTTAGGTTTGGTAAGCCCTGAGCGATCTGCAACAAAAAGAATCGTAATTGCCAATTACGTAGTATTTGTTTTTGTCAGCCACTATTTACGCCAATTCCAAGTGAGAAGGTGATCCATTTGATAGTTTTATCGGAATCTATATACTTTCCCGTGTTGTCACGAACTTCGTTGTGCTCCGTTGATAGAGGTTACAAGTAAGACATTTTGACATGACCTATACAACATGCATGAGATGTAACTGAATTCAAACGGAACTTCAACTTTTTTTTTTCACAGTTTTACTCCCAAATCTGCCACTTTCAACAAGTGCATATCTGGACTCATTAACCATCTGCTCTACACACGTCACAATGGATCGACCGTTTGTTGCATTATCGCCTTTTTGAGATAATTCTATTGATGAGAACTGACAGCTGTCTATTTCCTGCAAACACCATGACGTAATTATCATCATCGTTCGTTGCCTTGAAAGTAATTTACGGATTGTACGGATTGCAGTGAAAAAGCGACGGAAAGTTTTCGATCACCCAGGTTCAGATTTCGCGTCGTAAGAAAATACTATAGAAAAATTGCTTAGATTGGTTTGAGCTCAAAATATCGTTCAAACAAATTTTGCTAGGGAGCATTTACATAATTTTAAAAAATAAAAACTGCAGAAGCTTAGGTTATTCAACGTCCTGTTACATAGACGCGAATTTGCGCTAAATAAAGCCTCATTTTTGTTGAGCAATTAACGAAAAGAGATATACAATACGCAAATGGGATCGACTATGAGTTCGACTGTGTAGTCCATGATGATACTGTCTTGAATATTAAACTGTTAGCTGAGAAAAAATGTTGATCATTAAGTGTTCATCGATGATCGATACTAAACAAGCGCTTCCTACCGAAAGGCTTCTGAACGATATTTGCGCAAAAGAAATTGAGCAAGAAATCCGGGGCTGTTGCGGCATTATTCTTGCAGTTAATGATACGTTTGTCGGTTTGAACACAGCTGCTTCTCAAAGCATCTCAAAGCGTAAACTTTCATTCGCATTTTGGAGAGTTCGGCTTCCTTTATATTTCTTTTTGTGCGTTCAATGTGCGCATTTTTCGTATGTTTATATTTTTTCTTATCTTTACGTCGTTTAACGTTCCGTAGCAAACGCTATCGCAAGTGCACAACCTAAGATGTGCTGTGCTCACTGTTATCGATTTTCACGGTGTGAAACTTCCTTTTATGATTATAAGCAAAGCCGAAAACATAAGCCGGATTTGACTATAAATCTGTCTATGCGATCGAAAAATCGACAGAGGTTAGCTTCAAAATCAACTGTCTTTTCGTTCATCATCTTTAAATTTTTTCCTTTTTTCGCTGTTGGCCCATACATTTTGAGGGTTTTTTCCACCTCAGCTTCGTTACTCTAAAATACTGCAGATGCTGATACCCTTTTGCATACTCCAATTTCGGTGGATCTCTTTCAGTGTGACGTAGCGATTTGAACTGAACACGTTAAAAATCTGTTTTGATTCATTGAACACTGTACCTCGTCGTCTGATAGCCATAGTCCACAATTCTACAAACATTCCACATGGTGATTTTTCAGTCAAAAATTATCCAGGCATAGTATAGCATGGAGAAATTTTTGAGGTTCATGGGCTTATTTTGGTGAAGAAATTGTTTTAATGCAATCGCTTGAATAATGAACTTAAAATGCAAACGAATAGCCACATTGAGATTCCTACCAAAGAAGAGGCCCAACATCTTGGCTAACAGATCAAAAGCAGAAACACATCACATGTTTCATGCGTATAGCGCTTGATGCGTGCATAAGTTTTGCATACGATCCATGCAATAAAAATGTGCATTCGGTTCATATGTTTCATTTTCGATTTGTTATGACCCGCCGTATTTATTGAACTATAAAATTAATAAAGAGGTGATACATAGATCCTAGATCAACATTTTCGTAATGCGAATGTAGACTTCGTTTTTTATGCTCATGTTTATACTGATCTGTAATACTTTATCCTTACCACAACTTGATTACCTTCTAGAGTCCACTAGACTAGGAACTGTCAGTGTGCTACTTCTGCATTCAATGAAAAATCATATAGAAGTATCAGTTAACGTTTGTTGTTTGCGATTATTTTAAAAGTGACAAATTGACCAAACCGCACAAAATGACAACTTGAAGCGATACTACATCCCTTTGGTGTATGAAATTTATGTAACGGTTCTTGATCTAATTGGAACTCGTTATCGTGATCATTTCCTCTGAGTTTTTTTCCTGTAACTTGCGTGCTTTCTCGTTAGTGGCGTTTCATTAGTCGACGGGCTTTACAACGAGTGTGTGATATTGCTGATCGCTTGTTCATTTTCTTTCCGCGATACTTTTATAATTCTGGTGTGAAACGAATGTGAGGTTGTCAGAGAATTTGCAGGATTTTGAACCGAAAAGATCCAAGATTTCTGCCATGTCAGTTCAATCCGATCTGTTCCAAGAACCATACAAAATAGTTGCCGTAGAACATTTAGCGGAAATCCTCGTGCGATCCTCCATTGCAAGAATAGGACGTCACTGCCGTTCCTAGGCCTAATTAATTCTTTAGTTAGCGGCTGAGAGAGTCGAAAGTTTGCTGTGACCTCAGTACTTCGAAACTAGCAGGTACTTTGTAACCTTGACTAAATTTCTGGAACAGAAAATGTTCCTGGCCTTCTATTTGAGGTTGTACGATAACATGCTGCTGTTTTTCTGAATTCGAGATTGTTTGATCTTTGCTCATTTACATCTGTTATCATGTTGAAGTGAGCTGTGAGTAGTCTATAGGTTTTATTGGTCTGCAAAAGAACATGCAATAAAATTTCGTTGTTTACGAGTTGCATTCAACGTACCGGCTGCCGTAAATAATGTAGCAATGAAGCATGAGAAGGAAGAAATGGTAAAGGAAGTTAGCGTCGAAGGGAATCGTAATGCTTCAATATACTGAGCACCGTAAAGCGAATATCCACATAAATGCTCGCAAACGTGATGCCGAATTTAGTGATTTTTTGCTTGAAAAATTCAGATAGCGGCGTGGCTTTGAAAAAATAAATGTGCGCAATAGTCTAAACTTGTGAAGTGGATTTTTAAAGATATTCATGAATGGCCAAAACAATGCAATGAGTTCCCACCAGATTTCGAAGCAGCTGAGACGAACCAGTAAATTTGCATTGAAGTTTATGAGGTGGTTTGAAATGATCCGCACAATTTTTCTCGTTTGAAATGTGGTTACACAAATGGCAAGCCTCCCTCCTACCTTTTTCAAGCAAAGGAGGGAGGAGAGGACATGTCCACAATCCGCAAGAGAGTCCGAGCACAATCAACATTTTTTTGCTATTTCACGTGGCTTTGCACGATGTTGGCCAAACTTCCAGTTCATGGGTAGGATTTGCGAATTGATCGAGAGACCATTTCATCGCAATGGCCAATCAACTGATCAATTTTTCGAATTGATTAGTTCGTTGTCGAAGAGTCGCGTTACTAAACAATCGCTTTGAAATCTTCGAAATAGTGATGCCGTTGAGCAGTGATATGCAAGGACGAGATATTGAAAACACATAGGTAGGGAGGTATAGCCAGTATCATTTGAAAATTCTGAAAATGAGTAGAATAGAACTTTTCCAGGATTATATCCTCGTAGCTAAGGTGAAGACAAAACTTTGAATGAACTATTCTATACAGGCTCACAAATAGATTCGGGGAACATACTAATGTCGTTTCGTCATCCTTTAAAGGTTGTTTACATTGATGCCATTACAACATTGTCCATATATGTATTTCGTTAGACAGACTAGTAAAAGATATGGCATCTGCTTTCAGATCTCTCTAAAACTGCTTTTTGAGCATTTGGCATCTTAGGTCGTACACGGACTCCTCGCATACCTTTCAAAATCAGTAGCCTTCTCTTTTCTTTCGGGCTTCATCGTTACGCTTATGTGGAAGAGTAGGCATAACGGGTTGCGATTAATCGAAGCTAATTGTGCCACAGCTTCAGAGGACCATCTCCGAGGATGTACTATGAGTTTCTGTATACACGGAGATGTTCGTGCAAGCACAGCTTGCGCTGCTGCACTTGTGTTTGAGTGACGTGCACAAGCCTCACACTATTGCATCATATGCTTATTGCATGCTTATTCACTTTAATCAACTCTAGTCCGACACAACTGCTTCTTCACTTGATCATCCGCATGGCTGTGTGACCCATCACCATTACGATAGCAATCATCGAAAATTCTCGTAATGTACCGGTAATCAGTAACGTACATACAAGTAAATACGCTATATCGGAACGTTGCAAGCACTTTTTAAAGTTGGCGAGCGGTCGGTTGGTTTCATTTAGCCGTTTTTTGGTTCGTTTCCTTTAGTCACTTTCGGCTTCCACCGTCAGGCTGTTGCACATAAGTAAATCTTCAAGTTCTTCATTTAGAGAGAAGCATGCACCTTTACGACCTGGGTTACGAATACATCTCTGAGTGTAGTATCGCGTGTTGGCAAGATCTCTCCGAAATTCTTCCTCATCTCCTTCCGCCTCTCATCCTCTCTTCTCCCCCTCGCTCCTTCTCGCTGCGCCATGAGCATCACCACTTTAATAAACATTCGGCTTCCCTTTCTCAAGTTTTCTTCTGGTTATTCTCAAGGAGTTACATTTATCGTTGTGTGCCATCAGTGGGAGGAAAAATGACCACTGAAATGACTTCTTTTGCGACATATGGGTCTTCACATCGCGGCAATGAAGCAAAGAAACTTTTCCGAGCCTTGGTTCACTCTATTGGACAGATAGCAGATCAACATTGACTTTTATCTTTTTAGGCGAATTTACCTAATGATATTGCTGCTTTTGTTGAAACTTATTGGTTTCAACATTTAGGCAGCACTTAACATTAGCGAACACATGAATGACTGCAAAAATTCCATTTGTATTGTGTAGGGAGGAGGATCAAAGAAGTGGTTTTAAATGAAAATTTATTCTGCTGCAAGTATGAACTTTAGCAGCATTCAGATCTAAATGCGACGGCTTTTTATTTTACGTGACTTTTTTTGATGGAACGAAATCTTCCGGAAATTTGATTTGAATGGTCGGTCCGATTGCCATAAATTTTCGAAATAAAAAGTAGTCATACAGCTTAGATAAAAAGCCAGCAGCTTGGCTTGACGACTGACTGAACCGGACCTTACTGAATGCTCGAAAAACAGTGGGCAATCTTAATTTTTTGCATCTTGATGCAACCACTATAATAGCACTGATGCTGTCTGCAGCATGTGTGAGCACAGCGTGTGTGTTTTATTGGTTGTCAATGTTTGTTCGTCAACGTGACCTT
Source organism: Toxocara canis (assembly GCA_000803305.1). Taxonomy (NCBI): domain Eukaryota; kingdom Metazoa; phylum Nematoda; class Chromadorea; order Rhabditida; family Toxocaridae; genus Toxocara; species Toxocara canis. Next base: position 589,038 of record JPKZ01022848.1, read on the forward strand.
ATCAGTCGAATGCATTCCTTTCCTCAGTTCATTTCAATTCAAACTGACTCTTTTTCTAAGTTTATTTAGTCTGTTAATAGGGATGGAGGTTTTGCCGGCTCATTTAATTTTCTTTACTCTTCGACTAGACACAACTGTCGCCGATATGAAACATGTAATCAATAATTGTATCGCATGTTCTCTTTAAATTTTTAATCTCTTCCTCTCTTAGCGTCAAATTTTGCTAATTTGTCGCTGTTCCCGCTTTCATCTGTTCTTGGTGAGGCCGGTGGTTCATAGTGAAACCTCAGTGAACTCACCGTTATTCAAGTTCGCATCTTGAGTCGTTTCCTGGAAGCGGACCACAATAGGTGGAAGGGTAAAAAAATGAGTAGTGTTGGGTAAATTGCTGCTAGATAAAATATCAATAAATAATTTTTTGCATTCGGTTTTCGTTCTGTCTGTTTGGTTGTCAGCAATGAAATATTCCTACAGCGATGATGTCTGAGTGAGAGATAATCTGTTCCCTTAATTTATTCCGCAAGTTCCCCAAGATATATTAGCAATCTGGCAAAACGATTGTTAGCAAGAGTAAGACAAAATGGTCACAGTTCCCGAACCGCCTTTTCTACCAAACGTTTTATTAAATAAGCACTCGTGTTTTAAGCCGTTGATAATACAAGCTGCAAGTAGTGCAACTGGTAAAAAAATACCGAACGAAATGTGCATTAGACCAGACAATTGAAATGAGATGAAATAGCGATTCGTGAGTATCGGTGGGGATGTATGACTGATCCGTCCGTCTGCACGAATACATTGTTAACAATAGTAAGACTAAAAGGCGTAAACTAACGTCTACTGGAATGTTGTATTGAACGTTCAGGCAGCAATTTTCATCGAACAGGTATATCTATTAACATTTTTAACTATTTCTCCTGTTTCGGTATTTCGTTGTTAGTTTGCGATAGATCGAATTTAAACATGCAGGAGAAAAGCAAATGAGTACATGAGCGTATTTTTTTGCATACGATATGGCAGCATGATGGCGAGCAACAGCAATGACCATAAGCGTTATGGCCAAGAAAGCTTTCTGCAGAATCAAAACCAGAAGCGCCATCATCAGAACTTCCAATGCAAATGGCACTTCCACAGAAAAGGTTGCGGTTGTTATATAGTGGCGCTATATGTCATGTACATCTTATTATGCTTGACCATGTTCACTTTGCCTAAACATGATGCGTTCCATTAAGCCGAGTTTCTTAGCGTTTCCGAGAATGATTCTTTGCTTCATTTATCTCATCACTTCCTGTTATGCTCAGCATATTTTTCGACAGAATTGGTGAGATCCGTTTCTCGAATCCGACCTTCTCCATCAATTTTGCGTAGAAATATTTACGTATTTCTTTTTTTTTCGATCACATTCGCGTAAAAAAAAATGAGAGGAGAAAATGGTGGCTGTCTGAAAAGTCTGAAGCGTTGTCGGAATAAAGATGAAGAGGACTAATAAAGGCGTCTGATGGGACCGAGACGCTTCACGTCATCTTTTTTAGTTTCTTCTAACCGCCTGTCGCACTACGTTCTCTCGTCTCGCCATCGAAGCGCACAGGCGTGCTCACAACGAAAGCGTTCGCTTGTTGGCTCGTTTTTCGTCTTTCGCTTAAGACGGTTACAATCGACGTCGCGACACTACGCTGTCAGCTCTCGTGTGTTTCTCTTAGCGTTCAATTGCTCGTTAAAACGACTTTGAACTCTACAGTCGAATAGTTAAAAGGGATAATAATGTATTGGAATTCGCAAAAACGTAATCCCATCAAAATAAACTCCTCATAGTTATTGTTTCGAAATCCGCAAGGTCATAACACGTCATGCGTTATCATAGTAAAGACTAAAGCCATAGGCAGTATCGCAGTTTGCATCACATCAGCTTTCTCCTGTCTTCCATACCAGCTTCCTCATTCAACAAAAACACAAGTGATTCCTCGATTTTTTTCTCCTGACGTTTTGGTCGAGATCCTTCACCCTCCCCCTTTCGGCCTATGTGTTTCCTAACTAACCAGTTTCCTCTAGTGAATGGTCTCCCATTTTTTTTGGTGAGGACGCCATCGGCCATGCGTTGTCTGAAGGAGTCTTCTTAAGTGAATTCGCCGGCTGATCTCTACGCTTCACATATTCGCAAAAGCACATATCGCAACAGCGCATGAAGTTTTTGAGGAATCCAGTACTTTTTATCTCTCGCCAGTCAGATTTGAGTTCTCACCCTACTTATTCGCTTCCATACGAGTCAGCCCTAACGAATTTGTTCCCGTTTTGATTCCATAATTAAACCTCGAGAAATATTTGTTCCGGCGCTTCTTTGAAAAGGCATGGCTTCACTAGGCTGGTCCAAATGGGACTGTATCTCAGACTAATAAGACTGTGGTGAGACTCGAGGACTTCCTTCAGCAAGTGGAGCAGCGGATGATCCTTCTGATCTACTTTATAGTGGAATCATGGTACCCGCCTTAGAACAGTACAGACGGGAACAGTTATCGCTGTCTTCTTTTGCACGCAGTGAACGAAGGACCAGTAAATTAGTGTTTAGAACATGAAACGGTCAAAATCAAACAATCGAGAGAGCGCACACCACCACCGATTAGGGTACCCAATTATGGTGGCTTTTGATCGTATTTGTGGTCGTCTTTATTGTCAATAGCTGACGCGCTCATGTTTTTTCAGTGGATTGATTTTTGGAAACCGCTCGCAAATACTGTTTGTTGCTCATAAAAGTTCATTTGGAACTCAAAATCGAAACAGCTGCTTTCGTGCTTGTCTTACACAGCAGTGCTTGTTCGTGAATCTGGCACCCTGGTTAGGTAATCGTCATGCAGACATACGGGCAATATTATGATTTTTTTTGTATCATATGGCGCAATTTTATTTTACGAATGTATGCGAACAGTGTTGGTGCAGCCATTATAGTAACTATCGTGTTCTACCAAATTGGGGAGATTTTTCGGCTCCTTTTAATATCCTGACTCTAACGGTGGTTTCTAGTGATATTTCACATCTTCCACACTCTTATGAGCATTATATATCGTTGTTTTTCTGTAGTTTTGTAGGTTATGCATCTCTCCTGCCTCATCTCCTTCCCACTCTATATGCAGAACTGAATTTTGTTTTTTCTTCTAGCTCACCAATCCTTCAGCGTGGCGTTTCAATGCAGTAGTACTTTTGCAAAACGCACTTTTTTCACTTTATCGACTTCCTTTTTGAGATGCTGCAGCGTGCAAGGTCACCATTGTAAAGTAAATGCACTTCGTGATCCAAAAATACATCGGTGTAAAGTAGTCAAAAGAATTCTCACCGAGGGAGAGGGGAGGGGGAGGGGGGAGGAAACAACCAGTATTATTCAGTCGACTGCGACCAGATGACGTTTTTACGCTGACGGGGATGAAGACCAAATTTGTATCACCTTATAGGGGTTTTATAAGAAGTAGTGTCACAGCGATATGCATTTCATCTGAGATTTTAAAAAAACTTTAATCTAATGGCTCTGGCGCGGTCGTGGCATACTCATTTACACACCTTTCTCCGTGATCATCGACTAAGCCGCACGCTAAGTTCGCGAGCACTAACCATACCATAGCGCTGAGATTTGCCCCTGTTTTACTACAAAGCCAGAAATTAGGGAGGAGATATTTCCTGAATCCATCATCTGCTGTTGTGGCCATAGTGTTTTGTGAGCGAGCGGGTGCTGTTAGGCAGCTTACCTTTCTTTTCGGAACAGACTTCATTTCACACAGAACTGAGCAAATTACCTTACGTCATTTTCGCAGGCATGCAGACCCCCACCGGACGGTAATTTTACTCGCAAAATAGCCAGCCGAGTGCAGATTTCGGGTACCTACTCTTTGAATAGATCTTTCACAAAAGCACTTGGCGAAGGGCCAAAAAAGCAAACACCCAAAAGATGTAGCGCTGTTTGGTAACATTGAAGGGGGAGAGTCGGAGGTATTGAGGACGTCCTCCAAGATATGCTTTTGCGTCGGGACTTACTATTTATAGTGCAGCGACGTTACTCAGTAGCATGCTAGTAAAAGTTCGGTCCACAAACTCGCCCTGTTTGAGAGGTTTTTTTAACGAACAGTCAAATTGTGTGGTTGTGTGGCCCGCAGAAAGTGTCCTGAGTCGAACATATGGTTCCATTGTTTTTATGAGAACCTTTTATAAAACAGATGCTGTTTGCAATAACTGGCTGAACAGGATAGGTGATATAATTTGGAATCGTTGTATGAAACTAGATTCAACATTTCCAAAGAACTAATGAAACGTTAATAACAGTTTTCTCTGTAATCCTGCGTTTTGCGTCTTCAATGTGTAGAAACTTGATGACTTGTTTACTTTATGATGAGATTTGATAGTGGTCGGTGGATTTGTAAGGACGTCAGCATATGTGCAGTTGCATAAGTAGATGCTGGAGAAGAGCTCAGAAATTACTTTTATGACAATATTTGTTACAGAAGAAAATATACAGTAGTGAGCTTGGATATGCTAAAAGTGAAGAGCATTTGAAGTTCAGCTAGAGAAAGACCAATTCCTTAACTCTTCGTGCACGATCATTTGCGTTACAGTATTGCGAGATATGTTTTCCAGAAGAACGACCGTTGAGTTTTTCCTGCTCCCTTTTTCCACTTCAATCTTATGTTAGCTACACAGCAATTATCGCTTTTCTTCACTTTTTGTTCAGTTTTGAAGTCTTTTCCATAACCAAAAATATGCGGGCGGTTCATGTATATGGATTCAATGAGTTCGGTCTCTCAGCAATTCATTCATTCGTTTTGCGGGCAATATCGCTACAATGTGATGATCTCACAAACAAAGCAATATATTTTTGGGCCAGTATCGTAACCTACCGTAAATCATGTAAAAAGTATAGCATATAGAGTTCACTCATTTCGCAACAAATCCACTTTAAGAGAATCTGGCACTTTTTGTTGTTTTGTTGCAATTAGCATTTGCATTACAATATCGAATCACTAATGCAGCATCACTAAGCACGAAATACGAATAGTTTTTTTTCTGGGAGGGGGGGGGGGGG
>JPKZ01022848.1:605827-629513 GCA_000803305.1 Toxocara canis
GGAACGACGAAAGTTTTACGGTATGCACGTTTATTCGTCCACTTTCTTCGGCTGTGCCTATTAAGGTGATGCTATGTAACTTCGAGTTAAACTGCCGAGTTCCTCGTTTTTCACAAGGTCTCTCTCAACCAGGACGCTGCTATATGAGGAAGATGGGCCATATTTTCACGGCGCCAGGAGACAGCACTTACAAATGAGATTGGACTTGGCGAGATTATTGAATAAAAGAAAAATTCTGCAGAAGGGAGCTGCACTAGAGAATATGGCTGTTCTTTACGCCAGTTGTGAAGAGATGGGTTCTATTAAAGATGATTTCCTGCTAGTTCAGCTTCTGTTTGACAATGTTGGTTTTCGAAGGGATGCAAAGGCAGCTGTAATTTCATCGATCCCCGTATCGATGCAGCTGACAACCATGCCCACGCATGATTGTTTTGACTAGTTTCGGAACGCCTGGTGGTCAGCCTGCTGGCGATCCGTCGGGTAGGCAACCGGGAACCGAACCCAAGTCTTCTCCGCATACGCAGCGGGAGCTCTACCACTGAGCTACTGCCCGCCCCCCCTCCCGTCCTGTTGGTTTATATGGATGAATATCGAATGTGGGATGGCGGTACGGCTGGGCAACGTAATTACACTAGTGGTTTTGTTTTCTTTAGGCTATCATATGGTGTGAAATAGTCAAACAAATTAGCACAGTCGATTCACGTCACTGGCGCTATGCACACAGCAGTATCCCTAAATTCAATCGCTTCTCCTGAATACGACGAGTTCCCTATAACAGTTTTTCGTCATCCATTCAAACTATCTGTTTTCAATGTTTGAAAGTGACCCTTCGAAAAATTGTGAACAAAGTGTTAAGCGGGTAAAACCGGCGCTTGTTACCACTTGTTACTGCTTCAAATCCTCGTTATACAACAGTTGTTTCTTACATGGATCATTTGATAAAACCTCAGTTTTTCATACTTCAGAATTTATAATGCAGCAATTTTTCTTCTTTGTATGCGTCTTAATGCACGCTTTCAAACCTCTGTTCGACTGGGTTCTTACACTTCAATGCGCAACATAAATAATGAATTGAGGATCAAACAGTGCCCATTTTCCTTTCCTTAGTTTGCGGCATATTGTTATAGAACTGATGCGACTCTTGTATTCTATTTAATATTATTGAATGTCATCAAATTTCGACGATAGTTCGTAGTAATCGCGCCAACGTGATTGAGTTCGTATAAGCTTGAATAATTGCTACTCTACAAATAGCTATCATCTGATTAAACCCTTGGGAACGTTTTATTGCTACTTTTCGATTTGTTCGAAGTATTTATTCGGATTGTCTAAAATGCCACTTACCGTCTTCTAGTAGAATGATCGGAAGCATCAGAGTTAAATAAATGTTTTCAGTAAAAACCTCAAGCAAAGCAGCTGCATCATAGTGACTTATGGCGCTTGAGCAGACGTTTAGTGCAGTAAGGTGGCAATACGTGGAACCGAGCGAACAGATCTTCTTATGCTCACATGCTGATAAAATTTGACCTCATTATAGCTCAGTACTTTACTATGGTCGTTGCTGCGTCTTCTTTTAGCAAACGGTTACAATGCGTCATTTTATGCCCACACACGATCATCAGTTTCCCATCTGCCAGTTCTTCTAGATTGTTTTTAGAATGCGTTCAGTCTGAAAGAAGGGAACGACGCTGCACTGAGTTTGTAATAATAATTGAACTGTGAGGTAGTTCAGTCGTAAATGCTTCCATGGGAGAGGAAACGTGATCAGGATGGTGACTGAAGTCACAGCACTCTAGAAACTCTTTGATTCAATCGTTGAGCATAGAAGGATATCAAACGAAAGGAGGAGAGCCCCTTGATTGTTTCTCTTCAGTCCATCTTTTCAGCTGGGACCGCTTGTAAGTTAGTGCATGCGAAAAGGTTACCTTATCTGTGGGGAATTTTGTGCAATGATGGTTGATTTCGCGTTATTCATAAATTGCATCTCATCTGCAATTTATCGACAAATCACGTTGCTCAAAAATCAAATTCGTAACGAGTTTTTCGTTCCAAAGCTGGCGATATTCTAAAAACCGCTATGGAAATTTTCATGACGTGCTTGTCTTTGTGTTTCCAGCAGAATCGCCATGCGAAGTAAGCGTAAATTTGCAAGAGTGGAAGGCGAGTCGCGTGCTTGCACGTCCTCCTGACGTTGACGGGTATTTGCCAGCGTGCATTAAAGGCGTCAGAAGCAACAAAGATGTAATTGTGCAGGCGAGTTGATCACACATTGCTTTTCCTAAGATCCGTAAATGCAAGCACATCAAAGATTTCGAAACGATGTTAAAGATAAATGATTGTTTGTTCAACCAATTAAGGAAAACCATCGAACATACGGTTGTTGAGGTGTGCAACTTATCGTGTATGAAGACCGTTTTATGCCAACTCTTAAGTTTCAAATTACGTTTCGAAGCCATCCATAGGCCAAATAGATCTTCTTATGAGCGGATTCCATTGCTTCACGATTTGAACCAACTGAAATTTGTGATTACGATGAGCGGTGGTGTGCAGTCAAATGATTACCATTAGTATAGGACTTATATATCACATGCATCTTCAGTGGTTTATTTCGTTTCGCTGTGTTGATAATTCGTGTAGGTCCTTTGGAGCTATCTCTTATTATAAGACTTTAATTAAGAATAGAATAGCTGAAAGAAAAGAATAGTATTTTTATAGTCGTTTTATTCGTCATTCCGTTTTTCAGTTTGATAGCGGTGCCGAACACATCTTTGAAGATGTGATGTCGCCGATACGAGAGCAACCTGATATTCTTGCCGACCAGGCTCCAAGCCCAGATTCAGTACGCTTTTTTCATGCGTTCATCCTTTCATTATTTGCTGAGAGCCTCTTTTCCATGAACTGTATAGTCCAACTATTCAGATTGTCTTGATTCTTAGCCGCGAAATTATGTGAACATTTTGCAGTTAAGGTGCAATATATTCAGTTCTCTTTCTATGTTGTAATGAAAAAAGGGGATTTTAGCGTCTTCTTCATTGCCAATGAGAACCGTTTTGTTTAACCCCGTGCATAATGGTGTTATTTGTAGTCGACTCAGTCATTTGCTATTAGTACGCCAAACTATGCGGAAATAAATTTTGCTCAACGTTTCAGCCTAGTGCTCCAACATAAAAGCAAATCACCACGTCACCAAATGTAGCAATACAATGATATTAAATATGCATCGTTTTTCCGTATATATGGCACTTATTTACGCTCGACTCGTGGATGAAAGAGCGTTCATTCACATAACGCGTGCACCATGTTTATAGACATATGATATGCATCTGAAGTTTTCAATTTGCCACACCATCCAGGAGCATATTATGATGAATACAAAGAAGATAGTTGGAACCAACTTATTTTGTGCTTTCTTCAGAATAAATATGTTTCTAAGTTTTTGTGATGTCGCCGGCAAGTTTCTGTACGTTTGTTACTCTCATTCTTTCGCTGTGCTGCATAGATGCAGTAACCCTAATTGTAATTGGCGTCATTTCATCGCCCAGCATACGGTGCCTGAACTTCGATACATTTCTGAAATGGTGTCGGTTTTTTTAAAGATAAACGTGTTGGATTTGTTATGCGTTAAATGGAAAAGCGACGAAAACGTCTATCGGCTCGCTGAAGTGGTCAAGAAAACTGCATCACCTGCCAGATTTCAGGTTGTTTTTTTTTTTAATTTTGAAGTGATATGAACCCTAAACAAAAGTCTTAGATGCCCGAATTAGCATGCCATCAAGTAGAAATTCCTCGCCATCCGCATACGTTAATGTAATATGGCCATATCTACTGCGAGGGTGAATTGAAGTTAGCTGGACCGAAATCGAATTTGCGCAGAAAATGAAGATGTAATGCTACATTTTTTTTGTACAAGTGTGTCAAATTTTTCAGTTTGCAGTTTTGAAGCTCGGGTAATGGGAGCTATGAAGCGGATCGACTTTTGCACAAACGCATTGCCCACTGCTCTATTTTGGTTTGATGCCGTCGAATTTAAGATGAAAATTGATGCTGAGAAGTGGTCATGTTGAGTGATTTTTATTATACGCTGCAGGACTATTCAAGTGCACTATTTTTAAAAATAGCGTTATCTTAAACAGACAAAATCACCGACTTTTTCAAGAAGACAGGCCACCCTATGGATGTTCATAATGAGTTATTGTCGCGGATATCCATTTTAAAAGGAAATCGTAATTCTCCTGTTAACACACGTAACAAAACGCCATCGTTTTTTTATATACGAATTGAACCCAGTGTTATACTTTGTCGACAACTCGTTCCTCACTTTCATATAGCGCCGCTCATCAAGTGCATCAGATTTTGGAATCAGAAATTTTTTAGGAGCAATTTCTAGAGCAGTCAAGAAGAGGGCTCAATTTATACGTCGTTTGCTAACATTTGAAAATCATATGCTTGCACAATTGGTATTGGGCGTTTGATGGATGATTTGTCTGATTGGCGTTTAATGTCTGATCATTTTTAGACGCGTTCAATGTATAGTTTGTGTTCAAGAGATGTTGATAACTTTTAGAGCGAAAGTCGAACTAGTTACTGTGCTCGATAGTGTTGATGATTTGCACTAAAAGCAGAAAATATCATCCTCATGCACATGCTTGCGTTGCGATACGTAATGGTGGTTTTTTTTTTGGTAGATGCGTCTCCGCAGTGGATCGTCGTCTGAGTGCGTCTGGTTGCCTCGTGCGAATGTGCGTTTATTGCGCCCACCGTGGTACGATGAATTGGCTGCTGCTAGTAGTTGCAACAACTCTACCACTGACAATCGGTAAGCGAAGAGTATGTCGAGAGACTTGAATTACTTCTGAGGCAGCTTTCCTCTCAGCTGTTTACAGCTGAGGCGCAAGGGATCTAATTTCAAATTTGGGGATCCCCACGAGTATTCTAAGAAAAAATTTTTTGGAAATCAAAAGCAAGTTCAAAGGACATCATCTAAGTATCAAATGCTTGATGCCGTTGGACGATTTTAGTAGGGGCCGCTGGTTATCGTCCTCGGAGAGATGCGACGATTCCCAGCACTTTTTTTGTCTCAAAAGGAGGTGCCTACAAAGTTTTCCTAAATTACCATTAGGAACGCTCACTTATAATAGGAATAAAAATCTTATTCCCTTCATTCAAAGGTCGCAAATTTTCCTTCACTACGTTAAGTAGAGGCCAGTTTCAAGCATGGAGAAGCTTCATAGCAACGAATACCCATGTATATATATGCTACGTGCTTCAATTTGGCGAAGAGTTGGCATACGGGAGTGGGATCTTTTCCACGGGACTGAAAAGCGGTTGGAATCCGAGACCGAGCGAACTACAGATGGATCAGCTTCTCACTTGGAATTGGCGCAAATAGTGGCTGACAAAAACAAATAGTACGTAATTGGCAATTACGATTCTTTTTGTTGCAGATCGCTCAGGGCTTACCAAACCTAACTTTTCAGTCTCGAGTCACCACTGCTTTTAAGGCCGTTACTAACTAGCTCATAAAGAATAGGTCGGGAACATTGAAATATCTCCTGAAGAAAATATGAAAAGTTTTTGAATAAGATCCGGATATGCTAACTAGAGTATTTTGAAAAGTTAAAACAACAAAGTACGTTGACTGCAGATGTGGTCTTTGTAGAAGATGTTTATCCCTGAAATCCCAAGCTGCAATACTCGGCTATAGAAATTTATTGTATGAAGCGTTAATGCACAAAAAGTGAACGTTTTTGCACCGTTATTTTCTTAGAAAGCATACAACACATATGACATACGGTTAAAGGGTTTCAAATGTTTCCGCAAAAATCAGTACTAAGCTTTAAAAACGCTTTCCGCAAAAATTAATACTAAACTTTGAAAACGCCGTTTTGCTGTTGTGATGCGAAACAGTGATAATCATTTTTATCCTTGTTAATTGTGCTCTTGAAAATAATTTCACTCATCGTTTAGTTTTCCATCTGACAATCTATTCACTCTTTAATCGTATGCGTCACCGATGTACGGTAGCAATATTTTTTGGGACTTAACGTATTTTTCAGTGAAGAAATTAATGGGTTTGATTCAAACGGGTGCTCTCCTTCATCGCTAACACACATTTCAATGCCGCCTTTCGCTTCATGTTCCTCACAAAGTGGTCGTATCTTAAATTCTTCTAGGAATTCCACGTATGTCATTCATTATATCAAATTTCTTCTTATGCAAATATGCAAAGGGTATGAAAGGCATTTGAAGGTTAAAAAGTTTGAAAGGTGAAATCTTTTCGTAGATTCCGTTTTGTTCCATAATGATTGAACTCATAAACTATTGATTTTATTTGCGTTTGGCGGACTTGCGTTTTGTTAAAAGCGTTTGTATGGGTTTGAGAACTTTGTACAAAGCGTTCCAAAGGAATGACATGATATGCGTTTTCTGTAGTCGAGCTTAACACTGTTTCATAAATAGCAGAATATTAAATGAAGAATGCTTAGCTACGCACGAACACTTTTGTTCATTCCGCGATCAAATAGTTGCTTTCTTTTTGACATGTATCGTGAAGTGGTACTGGTGAGCGATGCATTCACAATCTCGCAACTGTCGGCCCATATCTTGGCGATATTGTCGCGCTTGCTTTATCAACAATTAGCATCTCCTTCGGGAATGCATACTGCAATATGTAGTCGTATTGAATGGACAATATAGTTTGCATTCTGCATTGTTACCGCCTCTATTTTGGTCAAAGGAATTGAAATCCAAGGCCGTTATCCCTGTGCTTGTCTTTCCACCTTATTTTTTTCGCTACATCGTGGCTCAATCAGAAATCTTTGAATCATTCCCACTTTTTGGGAGCTTTCGCAATGCCACAGTGCCAAAAGATGAGGATTTTTTTTTTCGGATTTCATTGCTGAAGATTCTCTGGTTCATGAACTAGACATATATGGACGTAACAAATAACTACCAGACAATTGACGAGCAAACACATATCTATGCATGGACGTAACAAACCTTTACTGCGCTTCGGCTGCAAAGAACGCATAAAAAGTGCAGCAGAGCGACCGATTGCAGTTCGTGAGCTTGTTACCTCAGCTTCATGTGGATATGAACAGGTGATAACATCAGTAGAATTTAAAGAATTGAAGAAAGAAAGCTCGTCAATTACAAAACATATTGCGAACTCCGGTACCTTTGAAATTTGGAATTGCGCATTCAGCTTTTCTCACCTTATTGTCCCGCAGACGTTGTTGTCCCGCAAATTGCGATCACTCAAAACATACTTACTGCTTACATTGCTTCTCGATCGCTTCCGCTTACCGTTGATGCCCTTTCTCATCCCTCCATCTTTAGCTGGGTGAAGTTTGAAGGAGCAAAAGCTTATAATAGTCTATACGTGAATGGCATTTCTTTGCCGCGATCCACAGTTATGGCGCAGGGATATACCTGTGGTCCACCAACTAAAAAGGCCACCCACCAGTAGAGTAGTATAGCATTTTCTTCCTCTACCTCCCAGCCACCCGAAAATGAATGGATGTGGTGCTGAACAGCCGGGGGAGGGAGGGGGAGGGGGAAGGAGAGAGTGTGAAGGGTAGGAGGAGGAAGGCTCCGATATGTTGAAGCGCATGTGATGGCACAAAAATCGGTAAGGTGTGGAGCGAGCTTAAAAGTGAATGCTGAAAAGTTTTGCTACGCAGTGGCGCAATGCCTAGTTTGCTGGTGTGTATGGAGCACAACAAGTCAGCGGACAGTCCTACTTCCACATCTTTTTCTCCTTCTTCCCCAAGTGATCGCCTATTAGACTATCACCCGTTCCTCTTTTTTTTCAGCGCGACAAATACTGATAGCCAGTGTTTGCAAAAGAAGTCAAGTTCAAGTGATATTGCTGACTCTGATGATGAGCAAACGAAGGACGAGCAAGTGAGGGCTTTATCCGACGTTGTCATTCTGTCCTCTATTATTGTAAACTCTCGCAACAGCGAAACATAAAACAAATTTGTAAAAACGCATGTGAAAGCAGAAGCGATTGTTTTCAGATAGGGGAACGGCAGATGTGAAATCAGGTAGAGAAATAGTAATCGTAAAAAAGTACTGCTTAAGAACAATTTACCTAGAGTATTTTTTTACTGATTGCATTCGAATGAGATGATGACTGACAATAAAAAATCTGTCGCAAAAGCTGTACAGATTATTCAAGCAAGAAACTCAGCGGAGGAACTTCCTGAAAAAATGAAAAATCACTGCTATCAGAATGTGAAAGGCGAAGAGTGAGAGCAAAAGAGCAACTTATTTGACTTTGCGTAAGCATTTACCGTACAGATTAGTTACTGCATCTTAAATGCCTCCTCACTTATTTCGTTGTTATCGTTTGTTTGCAATAGGGACATCCCTCAATTCAGCCTCTAAGCTGAGCTGTTCATATTTGAATGGTTTCTCAATGTCTATTGCACCAACGCACTACAATCTATCCTTCTCTGGGCACTATTCCTGAAAGTTTCTTCGTGTATTGGCACCTGTAATAGCTTATTCATCTTAAGACCGTTTCGTCAGCCGAAAGACAATTTTTATAAGTGAACTGTAGAAAATCGCTTGCAGAATTTGTTTAAAGCACCAAAAAAAAAACTATAGTGATGTAAAATGCTACACTGCATCTGCAGCGCTTTCGGAAATGAAGGGTGAAATGGATGCAACGGATGTGAAACGAAACATAGATTTATGTTGGAAAAGTTTTAAGCTCGGTTTCAAACTCTCCTCGAGGGCTTTAAATCTGCGATCTGCCTCTTTTCGGGATGATCTTATCTCATCTCCCCACAAAAATACGCAATCGTCGATTGACGCCATCGCTGTGAAAAGTTGGTCTGACGCGGCCTGGAATTCTTCCCCGTACTGGTAAAAGAGATCTGTTCCACTGAACGGGAGAGTTGAATCCGAATTAACCGAGAGGAATTATCTGCGAAAATCGAAAGAAGTTGCTCATTTGGTTGCTGTATTCATGCTTTCAAACGTAAACCTCATTTTTTTCGCGTTTAGCTGTTGTCTATACCGGAATGTTCAACTCAATTCAGTGAGGAGGCCACTGTTTGTTTACATGTTTTTTCCATCGCAGCCAGAAAAGCTGGTTACCGTATGAGTATTCTAAACGATTTTCCTTAAGACGGACGTGGTGTCCGAAGCGTATAATTTTTCTGGCAACTCGACGCCTCGCTCGGTGTTGGGTACAGCAGCTGCGACAAACGGTCGCCTTTCGGCGCAACTTTTTGGTGTGGTGCAATCGCAGGCGGTCGCTGGCTCGAGCGCTCTGCTTGAAGAGGACCCATTCCAACATCCCCAACAAACAGCAAGCCATGTAGCTGTCGCTGCATGTGCCGCAGCCGCAGCGGCTATCCAGGTGTGCCAACTTCCTACCGCCTCTGATTCTTTACCGCAGCGCTGGCATTCATGCATCGTCCAACGATGAATGTTTAATAGTTCATGTTGTAGGGAAGTATTCAATAAGCGCTTCTTATATTCGTCAGGAATGTTTTCGATTTTAAAATATAAAAAACAGCATTTTTCGAAGGCAGGAAACAGCACGATTACAGGGTTATTGCAAGTGCAGCGATTTCGTGTTCAGCCTAAAAGTGGACTGTCTGCAATGAGATCTAACGGGGTGATAATAGACAATTTTGCACTTGATTAACGATGACCACCACTCGCATTGTTGGTACACATGAAAGGAAAACAATATTTTTGGCGAAATTTCTTTTTCAAACGCTTGGATCATTTCACTGATATCAAATGAAAAAATATATATGGTCACTTGCTTTTACAAAATTTACAGAAATGCTTTACCTTCGACAGTTGCTCTCTGTTTCTTTTATTTCGTAAAGCGTTGAGCATTCTGCTATAGATAACCATAACAAATGCATCTTGAAGCTATCTCAAACGAATTTGATGTGTGCTTTTATAGTTCACTTTTTAAAGCAGCAGCTTTGCTTAGCCTACGTTGGCATCTCTGATTCTATATAAAACCAACCATTTCAGCGTTTTCATGAAATTATTCGCGTTTGTCAAAGTACGAAAAATGCATTAGAATTCCTGGCAAAAACAATTTTAAGAAGGTTTTCTTATTTTTACTTGTATCTGTAATATCTGAAGTCAAGGATTCAAGGTTATTGCTGATTTCAATAGGTTTCACTTATTTTATGGCTTGATCTCAGCGACACGGCTTCGTGCGGCAGGGTACAATAGGCAAAAATTTTTTGTCGTTTTTCTGGTAACATCTTTCGTCGAGAACCAAGTTTATTATGAATGAAACACAAGTAACTTCTTAATGAAATGGTGTTTCAGAGTTGGTCATTAATAGTTTTTTTTTTATTTATCATGAAGACTTTTAGCAGCAGCAGCGCTATAAGAAAGGAGAGATTGTTACCACTCCGGGTGGAATTCGGAAGAAATTTAATGGGAAACAATGGCGGCGATTGTGCAGCAAAGAAGGCTGCAATAAGGTATGTCGATTCTCTTTATCTTTAAACGTAATATGCGAGATATGATCGCTTAATAAGGCGTCCATTGCGGCTGGGCGTTTATTGAGAGAAATTGTTGAAAATAGAGTGATTTATTTAAAGTTGATTAGGGCAGCTTGAGATGTCATCCGAACTGGGTTAGTTTTATAGCGTAACTTCATGGAGCCTCTTTCAAGCGTTTTAAATACCATACTTTTCTCAGGTAGCCTTTCTCTTGAGAAGCGCCCATCCTTCTCGTTGGAGGGGAGAAGGGGCATTATTCGCGGGGATAGAACATTTGGTTCAACTGTGGGTTTGCTATAAATGAATTTGTTGACGAATAAATGGATTTTAAAAAGTGCAATAAAATTGACCGATGCAAATAAAGTAGTTGTTGTCCATTGAGAATTATAAATCTGAGCTATCGGCGAGGCACATTTGGCATGCCACCGTCTGCAAGCGTTCAAAAATGGAGCTCTTAACCATCTCTGAATTTTTGAAGTGATTTGACTAGCCATGTTTTTTGCCTTTTCGCCTTTCTCTTAGATGTTTTCATTTTAGAGCTTTTCCGTGGTGACAGTGTCCAGTGCAGCAGATGCTTACAGCTAGGCTAGTAATGGGGAGATACTGCGAAGGGCTCCTCGATTTGAATAAAATGCATTCAGGAATCTCAGCGACGCGGTTACTGTTCACGGCATCTCTCGCTAAAGGGCAAATCGATCCGTTCGGAAGCAGCAGCGAGCCTCTCGTCGACGCTGTCTCCAGGAAGCAGTAACGGCGGCGCAGGTGCGAGCTAAAATTCCTTCAACTATAACTCAACAACCGCTGTGCTGAAACTGTGTTGCTCATGACGGCGTTTGCCGCTGCAATAATGCGCCCGCTGCTGCTGTTGATGCTGCCCTGCGATGAAGCCTAGGCCTAGGCTAATGCTGATGCCGCATTCGCGGCTACGCATTGTATTTTGTTCAATGGGCTGCGCGTGTCGATTTATTTTATACGCGTCTTCGTCCGCTAAGCAACTCGAATGCGTGCTAGCTACTACTGCGAACTGCCGCGCCTCACTCACTAATTAAAATTATTTCCTCTTTGACCTTGCCGCACTACCCGCTTCTTCTTTTTTCTTCTTGTCTTTCTTTCTACTTTCGATGCCATCAGTTCATAAGCAACGTGAAGTGGCGTTTCATTTTCAAATTCTCAGGAGCCACATCGATGGATTGGACCGCACATGGCGATTTTTCTGAGCTTAGCCCAGCCGAGGAACACACTCGACGCTTTGATGAAACGGACGTCGCGAACACTCTTCTCAATCTTCACAATCCTCGTGGAAACGTCGGTATGCGCTTCTAACCAAGCATTCGATTGCCCCGAACAAGATTTTTTATTTAAATGCTGTGTTGGGAAGCTCCTTAAATTGAAGACATGTTCCAAATGAAAATTCGGAAATATTTTGCTGCTTATGGCCGTTCAGAGTGCAGCAATTTATTCAGTCGTCATCACACACCTTACCGTCGTAGAAAATAGCGGATGTTTTCGTTATGCTTTCTTGAACTGTTGAATATGGCGGTTCATCTGCGGCGTCCATTTCGAACGCATCCTCATTCGCAATTTTTGCGTTTAGCGGTTTCATGAGCTTTAGGCGATCTAAACACTACTGGTTGGCGCTGGAATGTTCTTTTACTGATTCTATAAAAGGTGTTATCCCTATGTTCCTTACCCTTGACGAAACATTTTGATAACGTTCTTTTTGTATTACGGTGGCTATCTTAGGTTGTGGGCACGACACCCTTGTATTTATACCTCAATATTTTCTTTATGCTTTTTGGATCGGTAAAAAGATTTACAGGTGGCTTTATTGGTTCGCCGCTATCCGATCAAGCATTCGGTGCGTCTGCAACACAACGATTCCATGCAGCAGTTGTTAATCCCAATCTGCTTGCGCCAAAGCTTGTCGCCGCAGCCGCTGGCGGTGCGGTGACTCGAACGATGGAGGAAACGTTAACGGAAGCCTTGAAGGTAATAGTCTTGTGGTGCACTTTTGTGTGTTCGATCGCCTTCGATAGCAAGTATTAATTAATTACTGGGGATAGTGACAGTAAAATGATACGTAATAGTACGGCTGGAATAATCGACCAGTGAACAACTGATAATCATCATTAAGGGCATTTTCATTCGTGGAACTGCGCGCCTTCGACTATCGTCATTGCTGAGAACGCTGTTCCGCACTCACGTAGCTCAGTTTGATTTTGAGATGTTGATAGGTGTTGATGTCATGTTGTTTGATGATTCATGATGAAATATTCTTGGCATCTCGCCGTTTATGGTTTTCGAGCTCTTTCCCCCCCCCCCCCCCCCCCCCCGCGAAAGCACATATTGGGCCCGCAATGTGTTTGCATGTGTACATATATATTATGCACGTACATGTCTGGCAGTCTCTTCGTCCTTCAGTTCGAACTACTCTTTCCCCCCCCCCCCTCTCCCTCCTTGCGAAAGCACATATTGGGCCCGCAATGTGTTTGCATGTGTACATATATATTATGCACGTACATGTCTGGCAGTCTCTTCGTCCTTCAGTTCGAACTCACACGGTCCCGCGAGGATGCTTGAAAAGCGTGGTCTGTGCTGTTGCGAGGTTTCTCTAACAGGAACTGGAAGCGACTTATGCGTTTCTGGATGAACTTCGGCGTGCGAAAAAAAATGACGCTGTAAGGGTAGATCAGGAGAATAATTAATGGCCCTGAAGTTCAATTTTTGGCACCAGCGCATGGATTTGTACGATGCAGAACGTTACAAAATCCGCCATGCATTGCAGACATTGCGGAATTTAAATTTCCTCACAAGAAATTGGTAATCTAGAAGCCTGATCGCAAAGGTCCGAGAAATGATCTCGCAAACAATCTTCCATATCACCACCGCTCTACAGTTGGTGTCAACAGCGAATATTCGAATTATGGAGAAATATTCATGCATAGCTAAACATTCCGCTTTTGAGTTCCGGGCTTTTAACACATTGCTTTAAGCGAAGTTGCAGAAAGCACGTCATGACGTGCTAGTCCCCTTGAGAGGCTGTGTAATTTGCTAAACTTACAGTATTGCGCGAAATTTGGGCGAGGACGAATCCCACACCCTACTTTATAGGATTAATTTGCCATAGAGTACTTTGCCACTTATCTAGGTATTTCCTGATTGGTATATATTTTGTTCGTTCAATCGCTGCTTTATGTAAATTCATAGCGGAATATGCAAGAAACAGTGATTTACTTAATTTGTTGTGCGTCGCCAAGCGACATTCAGATACTTTGATATGATGTTGGTATTGAATTTCGGTCTGAACATTTTAGAAATGGTCATTTCAATAATTGAAAATTGTTTAGACTTTTGTTTCTAAATTGCAAATGAAATTGTTTAATATTGGTTGGAACAGGTATGAATGCCTGCCTAGATATACGAACACTGTAGCTTTTTTTGCTGAAAATCGGACAAAAGTTCATTGAACGATGGATGACTGTGCTTTCGTGTTTTTTGTTTCCATTCTGATGAACCGCTTCTCCTCATGTTAAACGAACACTAGACCAATCGAAGCTTCCTGGTCCCAGAATGTTCCATTTTCTTCTAACGGTCCTCTGCAACACGTGCGTGGCGTTTGAAAGTATTAGTTTTCCCAGGACTGTCAAAAAAGCAGGAGTTATTGGTACGGATGATCTACGAGGAGTAGAGTGGTGGAAATAGCTTCGGAATTTAAAGAAGAAACAAATTCGTAAGTAAATAATCGGTAAAAACAATTCTTGCTCAGTCCTAGACTGGAGGATTGCAACTGCTGAACCTCGCAATCGCTGTGACAGATTTTACCGCCTTCTTTCACACACCTTCCACATTACTGACATCCTCTGGCGAAGTCAAAACAAACGTTTTTGCGCCAGCGTTCAAACCATGAAATTCCTAGCCGAGCTTTACAACGTCCAATGCGATCGACACTGGTTGATCAGTAAGAAACAATGAATGGTGGAGGGCGATCCTCGGAAAGGCATCTTAAAAGTATATCTTTAATTCTCTAAAATTCATTACCACCATCCTGCTGCATCTGTTGAGGTTGTCTGGAAAAAAAGCAGTGAGCAAAGCAAGCGGATATAGCTTATTGTTAGTCCATTCTTATCCTTATCTGTCGCCGTTTTTGTCGAAGGAAAGCTTTTTCGAGATATAAGTTTAGTTTTGGGCATTTTTTTCTGTACTAATATAGAACTGGCACAGCATGGATTGATGATTTTTTTTTGCAGATGGAGAGGTCGACAATACCTGCGAATTTTCAACATGGTCTCACGGCGACCACTGAACGTTTGCTTGAGCAAAATTATCCACAGCCCCATGATCTTCTACCACTAATACCCATTCCTCGCGCCAAGGACAATGTAAGCATTTGAGCAGAGTGCCCGTTTCGCGAAATTTATTTGATTTATTCCATTTCTTTTAATAACATTATTAAAGAGAAAATCTAATTGAACGTATATGATTGGAACAGTTTATGATGACCTATCTGATTCCCTGTGAACGGAGCAGATAACTGCCTAATAAAACGTTTATGCTTACTGGCTGAGTAACAGGAAATCGTAGTATGCCGCTTTATGTGGCGAGAAAGCTGAGATTTTATGGGAGTATGAAGGGCCAAAAGTGTATAGCAAAGAGAAGAGAGGAAAGAAATTGAAAGAAGGTGGACAACTTCACACTACAGTTTTTCTGTTTTGGTTGTGATTTCATAGCCGTAGCTATTAATGTGTAATATAGTGTCGATTTTGCTTCGTTCATATAGATATGCATGCTTTCGTTTGGTCACAAAGTTAGCACTGTAAATATGAATCTGTAGGTTTCACTTTGTGAAATTAACTTGTATGTTTCGATTAGTTTCCTTTTGGCTTTATTGATACGGGGGAATCGTTTGACTTCGTTCACACCTGATCCCATCATTGCTGCAAGTGTAAATTTAATTCGTTCTCGATTCCGATTGAAGTTTAGTGCGATCATTTGTGAAATCCACGATAATGAACCCAAATTGCTGTAAGTAATCTTCCCGTTGTTTTCATCAGCGCATATACCCCTCCTGCCCCTCCTCCATGGCGCAATTCCTCCAGTTTCCTTGTGCGAAACCGCGTACTGCTACAGGCACTGATGGTATCGTTTAAACGGCGAAACTCATCTTTTTATGTATTTTGCCTAGTGCACATAAATAAGGTCTGATGTACATAAGCTGATCGAAAGTTTACTGAAACATGCACGTTATACCTCCGATGTATATGTTAGCGTATCTGACAATTTTTTTGTTTCATATATTCTGTATAATAAGAAAAACTGGTAAATGCATTTTGCGGTAATGGCGTTGTGCATAGGAAAGGAGACGAAACTCTTGCCTCTAAGTGGAGCCGAATTTTTAAAACAGTTTTTCCTTTTAAGAAGCTTATCTTGTTTATCTGCGTGAAACGTCCGTCGTAGTTGCTCTGACGGACCGTTCTTATGCCGATGTTACTTATTCGCAAAACTTCTTACTGCTTTCTAAAGAAGTAAACTGTGTATATTTTTGGTTTATTTAAAGCGCAGAAATTTGTTTTAGAATTTACCCGTTGATGAACAACAAATTCGCGATGTTGATAAGTCGAGTATTCAGAGAGTAGATCGTACGATAGCCGCCTGAATTGAATGGATGAACGTGTGAGGGATAAAATAGACAATTAAAAGCTATTTGCGCATAGTTTGATTCGGTACAGTGTTTCCATTCAGTGGATAGTATGTACCAAACAACAGTTCCTAATGGCATACCAAATCGAAAGCGTACCACACGCATGGCATGTTTATGCATGCGGTGCGCGCGTAATTTATCTACCATTGAGCGCTTGCATACGACGCGCACCATTTATATATATGTATATATATATATATGTATATATATATATAGACACCTGACGATCGTCTCACATTTCGGATTTGCTGTAGCCATTGATTACGCCTCTGCTGATGATGTTGCTCAGTACTGGGATTTCAAAAACGCACCTTCGATTTTCGTTAACAGCGTATCACTTGTATAATTTAATCGTGAAGAACTGTTATGTGCGCCCAACACTGATATCCAAATTTGCTAAATGTGCGTTTCACAAATTTCGCCTCCGTATTAGGAAGACATTTCAGCGAGCTGCACCGTCGAGAGGCGGCGTGTCTATTAGCGAACCGAAAGTTGATGATGCAATTGCGTCTGCATTTACGTCGTTTAAGGAAAGTGCTGGCAGCGATCCGCGTTCAACCGAAACATCAGCGAATCCGATTGTAGAAGACGAACCGAATCCGGCAGAAACTGGTTAGCTAATCTACGATACCAAACTGTTGCTATTATGAAGTAGAATATGAAAAAAAGGAAAGGAGAACGAGTGCTGGATGAGGATTATGTTTGACCGTTTGTCCTTCTTTTACCGCTTGTACATATTAAGGAAGAAGATCAATGATTAATACATTTTGCGAAAGTTTATTGTATAGTTCAAAAATAAGAATGCGTTTTTTGTACCGATAGAGGAGAAGAGATGAAGGAACGATAGCCAATTCTCCAATGAAGTGATTATTTAGAGAAGATTTGGCAATCTGCATTACTTTAATTCGGTATAGAAGAACAAATGTGACAGAAGTTTGACAAGGTATAGAAGTTTCAGAAATGGTGTGCTGTTCTTTGGTCGCCATCGTTTGATGCGTACTTTAGCGAAGACTTAATTATGAGATTCGAAAATCATCACTTTCGCTCGTAAAAATTCTTTTTTATGAGGACAAATCAAGTGCACCTAATGGCATTTAAAATTAGCATCCCGTTTAAGCGTGTTCAAATGCCGCGCAATGAAGCGCAAAAAAAGTGCGTTGCATGGTGCGTAATTATCACTCTGCAAGCTCGTGCCTTCTTTCCCTCACGTTCTCTCTCCCCTTTTCTGAGTAAACTGAAGTGCAAACATGCTTAAAACAGTATTATTTGTCATGCAAATCGGCGTTATCGAAATAATGCATAACGTGAGGTGTTAAATATAAGAGTGCACTGCACTCTTATATTTAACACCTCACGTTTTATAAACGTTTTTTATAAACGTTTACAAAACTCATTTTGCAAAAAAATGACTTTATAAACGTTTGTAAAACGCTTCATTTTGTTTTATAAAGAAAATGAAGCGTTTTTGAGTTTTATAAACGCTTCATTTTTATGTAATCGGTTGGTTTTGTAGATTTATCTCCGACATTGCATTTTTTTCGAGGATACATAACTGAAAAGAGTGGAAGAGATAATAATAAAGTCTGCAAAAGTTTTAACCATGGTTGATCTGTGTATGAAAATTTACGGAAACTTATCTTCGTCTGTAAATTTCAAAGTTCTGGCATTCCCATGGTAATATGTTTTTGTGCTTGATTTTTTACCTAGTTTTTTTTTTTACTAATTGCACGTATAGAAACGTTCCAGGCGTGCAATGTGTCAGTTTTGCCTCTCTCTATTTAAGGCGTTTGCTTGCCCCTAAATTTGTGCACAGTTTTCACCGATTTTGAATTAAATTTAAACTTGTAATTTAGCCATGTTCTAACTTACTCTCGTTTCTAATCACCTATCGAAATCAGGAACCGCTTACTCATAGTTTCGGAACGTGCACACACCTGTTCGGCATGTACATTCGTGGACCATTTGTGTATAAGGCGGGCACATTTTCGATTTAAAATTGTCTCTGTTGAGTTGTTTAGAAACGGATCCAGAAGAATCGGATGAGCGAACTGACTGTAGCAAAGGGTTAACGCACACAGATGACAACTGCACTGATGATGAAGACTATGAAGATGAGCAGGCAGGGAGTTCAGCGTTACTAGCAACCAATGGTCGTCTTGCTGCAACACCGCCTGGTTGGCTTTATCATTCCGCAAAATCTCTGATTGATTTCATACTATCACGTTTAAATGCCCTGCTGGTTTTAATATTGTTCGAAATTTTTCCCTTTTATCTTTGTTTCACTTCGCTTCTCTTTTAGGAGGGCTATTAGCTAGGACAAGGATAGGCAGCACGGTAGTTGAAATACTAGTTAGCTCATGAGAGCATATGAGGCAATGAACGTGGTATATTGTGAATAAGATTCCGTTTTAATATTCACTTTAAAAGACGAAGCTTTGCTGCTCTTTCGGTACTGTGTTACGCATTTAGGCCAACTAGTTCTTAGCTATATTACACGGTCTTTGTTAGCAAATACATAACGTTCTTCTCTTAGCAACATTTCTGTGTAGTGGTCTCACAGATGATGACAAAATGATTTTAATTTCAGGCGCTATCAACCGAGAAAGTTTTAGTGAAGATGACTCATTTGGCAAAAATAAAGTTAGCTTGTTTCCAATGACCGAAGTTGAGGACTCATCAGATGCAGAGAACGGTGAAAGAGGTACAGCACATTTAAAGATTATGAAAAACCTTACATATTTCATGCGAAAGTAAAAAGTAAAAAATGAAGGAAAACGATGACAAGTGACATTTATTCAAAATATTAACAGCTGAATCACGTGTGACAACGAACAAAGAAATATTTTAAAAACATCTCACGAAATATGAGATTTCGAAATAAACAAAATGCTAAAGAGCATCAAAAATGCCTCAACCTCGAAACTTGCGGAAATCTTCGGAACTAAGCTATTGGTTGTTTACATTATTTTATCAGTATGGTGCTGATATGAAGTGCGGGTCAATTACATACGCTGGCATTGAGTGAAATAAAAACAACAGATTGTTGGTTTAAAAGTTCTTAAGGAGATTATATTCGGATTTATAAGGTAAACGGCATTTTTACACAGCGGCATATTTTCATTGTGTGGTATATGAGATTTTCGTTGAGCTTAACGTTCGAATTTGTTGATTTTTTGATACGTTTATCAAGATATCAGCGATGCCGAAATCATAAATGCTCGCACAAGGTTTGCTTATCGCTTCTCCCGAAAGCGAGAGTTTCTTCTTATATTTGCTGCTTTTTTTCCGACAAATTTTTGGTTTTAAATCATAAGACAATTCGAATTGATTATTGAAATATGCAACACCGTGCGACAGTAAGCTCGATTACAGAAACGAACCACCACTCCATAAATCAGTGGAATGCTAAAGAAATACGGGTTCCAGAATTGACTGTACTCTGGTTTTAAAAAACGCACATATTCGCTGAATTTTGTGAAAGTGGTTTCCATATGTGTTGAGTGCCGCCCCGGAGAAATAGACCCATAGATACATGCACAAAGGGTGTTCGCCTATGTGCCATAGCCGCTTACCTCTACATGCTCTATTTAAAACGTTGATCCTTACGGATCACTATTAGCCATGATAGTTGACTCTGCTCCTGGTGAAAGTCGGAGCCAGATCGCGTTATCGGACGCTCGCTGGTCATCTTCAAATCCTTCCAAGGAGATACTGGATATTTCGTGGAATGTTCTTTCAAGCTGGAGAACTATTGCGAAATTGTCATATGCTGGATTTTATAAGGTCTAGGCGAACATGACCCTAATTTTTCTGCATTCTTTTACCCCATTTTCTTCTTCCATTAAAGTGGTCATTCTAGAGGAAACCATAGCTTTCTTATACGAAGCAAATCTAACCTTAATTTCATCATTTGTGACGTCCCTTTTGCGGCTGTTTCTGGTCATTGCTTTGAGGCACAAATTGTATACACCTTCAGAGAGATCATTTTGTTGATGTGAATGAAATTCCGAGGTAGCTAGTTGCTATTGAAGATGGATGAGAAGCAACAATAATGCGACACGTTCGTTCATAAAGCGGCGCGCTCCCCAATTCTCTAATTCTCTATGCACACGTTGAATACTCCCATATCATAGACTAGGCATTTCGCACAACAACTATTTATTTTCATTTTGAATGCTCCAACTTCTTCTTTGCCGCTTGACACCTTTCTTATTTTTTTTCGTGTGTGTTTCTGTATGCTTGATTCCATCTCTTTCCTTTACGATAACTCGTATTTATTTGTTCGTTCAAAAAGATTTTCTGAAAACATTTCTTCACCAACGTTTCTTTTATCATTATTCAAGGCCACATTTGTTTGTATCTGTTCCATCTATAACTATAACTTGTATCCGTTCCTTGTATCTGTTCTATCTATAACTAAATGGGTCTTAGAATGTTTCGTAAATGACAAAAGACAAACGTTTCTATACAGTAATGGCGAGCAACGAGTAAGTCGAAAATATTCTATTTCGTTTCATTCCGTCGTTACTTCAATGCGCATTTTTGTTCTCGATTGAACGCATATAGCGATTTCAACAACGCTAATATGGGAGTTGCAAAAATCTGAGCTTAGAGTAACAATAATGCAGTAGTCCGCTGAATACACCCCTAATTTTTTTTAGGTAATTGATAACGCTGCTGGGGGGCCATAGATACTCGAATGCATAAGACATATGCCGTATGTTTGTCTGTCAGTCGTTCACTCATGTGTGAATGAGGGGTGATCATTTAAAGTTCAGTCTGTATGCATAAACAAACGGCTTTCGCCTTATGCTTATGATTGGTTGAGACATCGACAATCTTTGTTCTCATATTCGCTAGACTCCTTACGTCCTTTTAGTTATCCGCTTTGTGCAGATTAGCGGCGAAACTACGAAAAATAGGAAGGCAATCAAATAGCTGTGCAGTAGAGTGGAATATTACTGCTGCGAAATTTGCTATGCATTTTTCTGCGTCGTATTACACGAATATATAAGCGTATCTGATAAATTTGGATCGTCTGAGATGGAAAATAAAAGGTTGGATCAAAAAAAGTGGATTATTTCTCTTAATAGCTCTTATATCTCGAAAGCTGATTAGTAGAAAAACAGTAAAGATGCGAACGAGAGAGCATTTAGTTCTCTCTGAAATGACTAGCAAGACTTCCTTCATTTTTACCTATCCGAAGTAATTTATGAGCCCCAAAGCGCTACTTCTCCTCCGGCACCCCCTCACCCCCTTCCCTCTCCAAAAAAACGTTGTCAGATCTCAGGAATACACAGTTCTTTCCATAAATGCTTTCGCAACGAAACCAACATATTAAAACTAGCAACTTTATTCTTTCATGAAGAATTCAACGATCATAATTTTTTTTTTCCATAGGAAAGGTTCATTATAGTATCCGCCATGCTCTACAACATCTCAAATCAATTCCCTACATTCGTTACTGAGTACCATTCCGAGTCATGGTCCAGTTCCTACCAATATTCATAAACAGAAGTAAAACAGCGAGGAAATGTTATCATTGATGCTTCGAAATTTTGAAAATTTCTACATTGGACTCTTCGGTCGCGTAGGGTTTCGTAATGGCAAACGTCCATTCGGAAGTTCGTCCATCGCTTCTGGCCTACACGAGGGTATGACCCTTAAGATGTCATGGTTTGGAAACAAAATGTCGGCACTGATTCAAGAAAGAATTTAAAGGCGAATATTTTCCATACCAATAAAAACCTTCCATTTTTCTAATGAAAGCATGCATCAGGTTCTATGCCTTTGCGGTCTAACCACTTTTTGAGATAGTAATTCCTCGAGAGGCCTTTGGAGTAAGTCTAAATATGAAAGTGGCTAAAGTCTAATACGTCGTTTGGAGGAGAATCGAATGCTTTTTCAACTTTTGAGAGAATTAAGCATTAAAAAACTGTTCAGTTTTTTTTGCCCCATCGAATAGTAGCAACATTTTTAATGCGGATTCTAGTGAATTATAAATTATAGCTTCATTACATAACATTCCAAATTGTAAACGACATGTCGACATCTCATCGAACTGGTGACGAGATTTGTACGTTGCAGAAATCTGCATTGTCATGATTCGTGTGCAACGATTTCAGGCGAGCTGTCGTCACCATCTGTTCCTTGGCATCGGCTTGTTCCTCACCTGCAGAAAAGGTCCTCAGAGCAATCGATAAAGGAATTTCCAAATTCACCACGAGATGCACCTCAAGAAATAGTGAGTGAGCTATTGCTTGAGTAAGGCGCGTTGAATACAACAAAAAACTCTAGGCCAGCTTTTAATTGCAGCAGCGAGAAGTTACAAGTAATTGAGAGCCAGTGTGGAAGGACTTTCACTGTTTTTTGAAGCTCATAAAAGGGATGAGAAGGTTGATTTCCAAAGAAAAACTATGAAAAAAAATGGTTTATTCAAAGATTCTTTTATTTATTTAAATATTCCTCGACTGACTTATTCTCAGTCCGAATCCCACACTTCGAGAACATTAACGATCAAAGAGGTGAAATGTGCTTTTATGCATTTCACTTGATATCGAAACCTTTTTTTGTTAACTTCGCTAAATATCCGAGATCTTGTAATGTTCTGAGCTTATGGAAAACTTGTCTATGACTTTCGTCAGTTATTGCAGCAAAAGCTTTTTTGCCAACCTGTTGTTGTTACCTGAAAGGATTATAGTCAACGGCAACTTTATTTCTGTAGAAGGTTGGGCAAGTTTAAACATTAAGTAAGTAAAGATTCTACTGAACATGAACGGATAAGGAGGTGAGTGGATAAAGTAGTTTTTCAAACATAATGGCGCTGTAGCCAACGTCATGAAGCTGTTTCAAATGAAGTACGAGCTTGTTTTAAATTTTTAAATTATAACCTCTACTGACCTGTGGATGTCGGAAGCGCATAGAGTTACAGCAAACATTTTACAGCAAGAATGGTTCAAAAAATGTACCATAGAAAGGTAAGAAAGGCAAAAAGATATTTGCCACCCTCTTGCCTTCTACTCCGCTGCTATCATTATTTTCAGGTAGAGCCACTTTTTCGCTTTTCGGGCCAAGTTTTTTGACACTAACAATATGTGCGAGAAGTGGCATGTTGTGTTTCACAATGCATTATATATATATATATATAAATATTTATATATATATGGTTTTGATTCACTTGATGCAATTCACTATGTGGATTTCTATTGCACTAGAGAGCTTTTCTGTTTCGTGCAACTGAATTTCACATGTTCAATTGCAAACGCATGAATCCAGCTCTGCCCATATAAGCTTTACATATGTGTAAATATACACATACACATGTATACATGTACATATATATACATATATATGCCTATATATATGTATATATATGCAATATACATATACATATATATGTACATATGTGTATACATATATATGTATATACATATATATATGTATATATAAATATGTATATATATATATGTATATATATATATATACTATTGCATTG
>JPKZ01022848.1:629779-646982 GCA_000803305.1 Toxocara canis
GAGGCGGATTCATGTGTTTCCAATTCAGCATGTGAAAGTCAGTTGCACAAAACAAAAAAGCTTTCTAATGCAATAGAAATTTTACATAGTAAATTGTATTAAGTGAATCGAAACCATCGTTGCTTGTCGATTCGGGAATAAATTCCTTCCGATGCAATTTATATGTACTTGCTAATTTCGATGCCAGCGATTTGCCAAAGATTAAGGATGCTTTCAGAGAGGGACTCTTTCGAATTCGCCAACTTCAAGCGGTATTTCACGTGAACGTTCCTCACTGTCGCAGGCGCATGCCAATGATCAGCATGCACCTTCCGCCGACAATACATCACGAGAACAACGAAAACAACAAAATGCACCGATCGGTGCTGCTCAAACTGATGCTGTGAATGAAACGACTGGCAACAGTCCACTTAACGCACCAGCTGATCCGACCAGTGACTTGGTCGACTCGTCACGTACAACCACGACCACGTGTGATGACGATCAAATGACTGAACTTCATCGAGCGAATGTGAATGCGAACGGTTTCAATGCGACAGAAATGGTCACCATTCTGTACAACAGAGTTAAATCACCGTGCGCAAGTGGTGAAGCGTCGAGTGCAGTTAACGCATCGGTTCACATAACAACAAATGATAGGTGTGTGCATTGCATTGCACGCTTGCATTGATGTTATTACAGATTGCGCTTTGCTGTTTTCGTTCAAATTTTCGATAAAATAAAAGAAAGCCGATGGAACCAGAAGGGTAATAAGTAGAGACAACCTGAGATAGCTGAAACTTTCAGCAGTTGTTGTTTGAGATAGACAGATAGTGGCATTTTAAAGTTTTGGTCAAGACCCGTGAAAATCGAAATAAACTAGGGGTACCACTATTCTATTATGAAATGGAACAAATAGGCATAAATGATGGAACAGCGGCAAAATATTGAGGGTATGGTATTGCATTAGCACACAGAAGGTCGCGAGATGTCTCATCGATTTTGTGTCATTGTTCTGAAACATTTTTCATGCGCTCGCTAGCGCTCCTATTATGCTCATATATATTCGCCGATCGGGTTCAATCAACGGTAGCGAGCATTTGTTATTTATCGCCGATCCTCCACTGTTTCCCGAGCGATGAGGCACTTTACGAGCGGCGACGTTAGAATCAGTCATATGGATGGATGTGTGAGCATAGGAAGTTTGAAGTGAGGGAAGTTACGCGAGAGTAATGAGGGAGGGAATCCGACCATTTAGTGCAACAGATATGACCTTTACGTGATAAAAATGGAAGCTTCGAATATCACATTCACAACATGGAACTGGGAACGTCGAAATCTATAAAGTCTCACCGAAACTGCACATGCGCATCTTTCCTTGCAGTTGTCAGATGAGCATTCGTTTCCCATATTTTTTTTAACGCCCCAGAGTCAGCGGCTCATTTTAAAACTCATGAAAGAAAGCTCGACGCAGTCGGGAAAGGGGAGTGGAAGACAGGATACGTACGTCGTTGAGCGAGAACAGCAATAGATTGTTGGTGCTTATGTTTACAGCAGTGCGCAAGTGTGTTTTTGTAATAAGCGTTTAAGGCGAATGCATGTGTAGTTATCATTGCAGTGCTGCTCATGATTCTGGTAAAGCATGTGTTAGCGATTCGCAACGAATAAACGCGCAGAAGAGGCCTCCTCCAACACCAACACAATCTCTTCATTTTGGTGAGCGATTGTGCTCCTTCTGATAGCTTAACTATGTTTAGGTGCATTTTTAGGTTTTATTGTTCAATAGTTGTTACTTTTCAAGTGGATAGCGCAGATCATAACTGTCATCTAATGTGAACAATTATTAACATAAGGATAAGAAATATCCAGTCTGCGGGCCCCGAAAACTGGGGCGGAGAGATTGTGTGCAGGAAACGGAAAGAGTCAAAAATTCTTTTTTACTTAGATCGGTGAAAACAAGCGCAGTGTGTTGTATTTAGTGCTTTCTTTGGCTAAAAGCGGTTGTATATCAAAAAGTTGATATGCTATTGCTTAAACTAATTGGCCTTCTTGTATGGCGCGCAACGACGACCAAATTAAAAAAATGCTAAAGAACGAACACCTAAACCAATAAAGTACTCCTCGTTCTCCAATCCTGTTCTTCAAGAACTGATGAAATATCAGTGTTTCACCTTTTGTTGAGTGAGAAAATGCGGAACGTTAGGTGTTTGGTTGTACGTTCCATTTTTTTTTGAAAAATACCTTCTCAGATGGATTCACCGATTTCGAAGAAGATGACGACGACGTTTTTGAATCGGAGCCATCTGCTGAGGTTCATTTGCCAACGTCACCCAAAAAGAGGAAAATCCAAAATATGGGTCTTACGTCTGGGAAAAAAACGGTAATTATGCAAACTTCTGCTTCATTTATTGTTCAGGCGAGCATAAACTGTCAGAGTATTTCGTTTTGCCTTTCTGCTGCAGTTTAACACTTTTTGACAGTCGATCGAGTGCATTGTACTTCCACATTTTTCTCAGTAAGAAAAATAATTTGATGGGATTTAAAAATGGGAAAAATCCGAAATTTGCTAAGTTTAACCGCTGCATCCTTTCCTATACAAGAATTGTTGTCCTCATGGTCTTCACTAGTCGACGGGCGGTGAGCGATGCTTGTTGATATTTGCTGTACCATCAGAAATGATATACATACACCGAGATGTCGTTTTGCTGCCTCGGTCTGCATGAACCAGATTGAAAGCGTGCGGGAGGGCAAACACGACGATATACGCTTGTCGCTATTCTTGCTGAAACACTCTAGTTTGTTTTATCAGTGCTCCGAAACAAAGCGAGGAACAAGTAATTGTGTTTAACCATTTGTGCCCAGTCAGTGATGAAACAGACGTTCTAGGCGTGATGGCCAAATGATTTGATCAGAGCTGCTTCAGCTTTCAGCGCCGATTTTTCTGGATTTCTGGCATCTTTCTTCCGGAAATTTTCCATTTCTGGCCCATTGATCCACAAATGCATATTTCAGGTTGTGTTTAATGCTCCTTGTGGAATCCAACGTTATGTATCTGATGGTTCAAATTTTAACACCTGATTGGATCGATAGCATCTGTTCCCTTTGGCCTGCCTTCCTAACCAAAGTATTTTCTGTCTGTCATAAATCATCCAGAATCGATGAACTCTATTTAAATTTTCTTTGATAATGATAGGTCACAGCTCTCCTCGTATTTTCAGCGATTCTGCATGTCAAATTTCAACGCGATATATTTTCTGATACATGTGTTAAACTATCGGATAGACACAAGCACTAATATGCTTACATGCACAGAGGCGAGGCTTTGCCATAATGCGCTTTCGCAATGACCAAGGAATGCACCGAACATGAAGCGTGCGTACGTCTTCTGCCTTTCTTTTTATTCTTCTCCACTTGTTCAGAATTTTCAGAGTCATGAGCATATACGTCGGCCAATGAACGCTTTCATGATCTTCTCGAAACGTCATCGTCCAATGGTGCACGAAAAGTATCCGAATAGAGACAATCGAACTGTGTCGAAGATTTTAGGAGAGTGGTGGTATGCTCTTGGACCGGATGAAAAGCAGAAATATCATGATCTCGCAACACAGGTGATTCTAATCAAAATTGCCAACGTTTCATGTTAATAACCTTAGCCAAAAATGAAATTTTTGGCTAAGGTTACCTTAAATTAAAATATTGTTTCAGAAGGCAAATATGTAGTGGATTGGAACTGAAAATGTCTGCGCTGGTTTCCTAGAACTATTAAACCTTCCTTTTTCTTTGGAAGTAGGCAATGTTTTTGTCAGCATAAGAAACAGTTCCGCTTCACGAGTTTTCCAATTCAACGTTTTGTTGCTGAGGTCGCTTTTGACGATACTTCCCTTGAATATTGCTTGGACTATGTCATTTTTTATAATACAGAGGGGACAAAGCAGATGTGAACATGATCATTTTGAAGGGTTAAGTCTTTGTTTTGAGCAACAGCACTCATGACTTCCATCAGTGCTCTACGATCAACAATCCACCTAAAAGAGGTTATTGCAATAACGGTTGGTAAATTGAAGACGTTAGTTTACTTCTGTAAAGCGTACGAGAGCGCGTAAAGGATAGAGAGTTAGGTTATTTTACCAGGCGTTATTTTTATATGGGCGCCAAAAGAATTCTGAATTGGATATCAAGCATTATGACTATATTTGGCGGGCCTCATTTCGGTCGGTCATACGGGGAGAAAAGAGCACCGTATGAAGGCGAT
This sequence comes from Toxocara canis, assembly GCA_000803305.1. NCBI lineage: Eukaryota > Metazoa > Nematoda > Chromadorea > Rhabditida > Toxocaridae > Toxocara > Toxocara canis. Next base: position 634,011 of record JPKZ01022848.1, read on the forward strand.
ATGAATCACGTTTTGCTTTCCTTAATAAGGGTCTAGAGCAAAGACCTCACTTAATATTGCTGCAAAGAAGCATGCTCCAGAGCTGCATAAACACATCATTTTGCCTATTTCAACATTCATAAGTGATGGTTTACTACTGTATCTAGTACTTTAATAATCTCCTCCGCAGCAATGTTGCAGTTACTGCAAAAGCGATTCTTGAAGTATTAGATGTGGTAAGTCGTCGGGGCAAAGCCTTATGGTATTTTCTGAAGTGTTTTTATAAGACTCCTTCTTCGATGATTAAGTTATTATCAGGTGCAACAATTTAAGCAGCCTTCAATGAAATTATATGAAGTCGATATTTGTTCAGGTTTACTGTTTTTGCCATAGATTCTAGAAATGAAGTTTGAGGTGAACAAATTGTGCAATGCTTAGAATCGCTTAGAATTTGCATACGTTCTTGGTTGACTGATCGAGTGACATCATTTTATGCTTTTTTTTCTGTTTCATTTTAAGCAGACAACCTCATTCAGATATTTGCGTGATTCCATTTTGCATTAGCACATAGGGAAGAAATGGCAGCTAATTGCGTGATATTTTCAGGTTAAAGAAGCGCATTTTCGCGCACACCCTGACTGGAAGTGGTGCAGTCGAGAAAGAAAAAAATCTGCAAATGGAATGCGCAAAGAAAGTGAATCGAGTAGGTTCTCTTTTTTGACATAAATGAGGGTTGCAAGGGAAGCAAGAAGGTCGAGGGGGTTCCAGATGAGGTCAAAGTTTTCAAAGGGACGCAAGGACTGGGGAAGGTTTCTGAGCGTCGATTTTTGCCCAGCCATACACTTCACCATTTCAAGAAACGCTATGTTTAAACGACCCGCTAAGGTCAAATTTCTTCTGGAATATTAATCTCATTGTGTTGTTCGAAAAGTTTTTATAAGACTTTTGATGATTTAGTTGTTACGAAATGCACCAATCTAGGCAATCTGAGAAATAATATGAAGTCAGTCGTTGTTCAAGCTTGCTGTTTTCGCCATAATTTCTAGAAATGAAGCATGAAGTGAACAACTTGTGCAGTGCGCTTAAAATTTGCATACATTCTGGGTTGACTGAACGAGTGGCATCATTTTATGCTTTTTTCTATTTCATTTTAAGCATAATACTTTATTTGCATGGATCCATTCTATTTCTCGTTCGAGTTTCCTGTTTTGAAAATCTGATTCTGTTCTCTGAATCTCAGCCTCTTCAGGATCGGCAGTTCTATTAAGTGTTGCAAGGATGCTGGACATCTGGTCGCCTTGTTTTTCGAGACAGTGGGAGGAGAAACTGAGATGGAAAATGCGTTTAGGGCGGCCTTCATTTTTCATTGTATTTGCTAAATAGGTTGAATAGGTTTCGGCGCACTTGATGGATGTCGCTTGTTCACATTTATCGATCTTGTAGGGTTTTTTTTTCAGGTAACACAGTCTCGTTGCAGTAACTATTTTGTTGAATACGTTTGCACGCCTCGAGAGCATTCATGCAGTAGGTGTTGCAAACACCTATTGCACGCCTACTGCAAACACTTGTTGCATGCCTATTACAAAGCACATAGCGCGTCCGCTTCTACATGTGTAGTTGATAAAATTCCTTTGTCTAAGCATTTGCGATTTTACTAGATTAACAACGGTCCCATAAACTTAAAAAATGAATTGGTTGGAGGAATTGAAAAGGAAAGTAGTAACTGGGTCAAAGCAAATAGAGAACACAAGCCGCATGTGACGGAGACACGAGACAGTAGCGCGTATCTTGCATAGGTGCCTTATGTTTCCGCTTACAACGCTCATGGAATGTTTCCTAAGGTTGCGCTCTTGTTCTGCCATAAGCTGAGTTTCATCAGCGCTGACTAATCACTGTGATGTGCGCTTGCAGGAGATGATGCTAGCGCCAATGATATCGAAATGTCTGACCGCATGGCTTCCGAATGCATCGATGGAAAGGCTATCCCGCTGCTCAGCCCCACTACTCCTGTGAGCTTCTACTTATAATGCTGTGTGCTGTCGAGTACAATCTCTCCCGTTCAGTACAGCTTCTCATCGGTCTTCATTCTAGAGATCAAGTTCGCCTAAGACTTGTCCATGTCTCTCCTTGAATTCAACCACCTCCTGAAACTTACCCTCTTTGTGCAGGTCACCTTATTTATAATATCCTTAGTTTTGCTCAAGTCACTTCCTTCTCCTTGATGATCGACTTTACGTGATCCCCGTTCCCTCCATCTGAAATATGGTTTATCTCCAAGGTCAGCTCCGCTTCTCTATTCTAACGAGTACGACAGTGGCGGAATTATGAATAGGGAGGTTTCCTTCAAATTTTCCTTTGCAACAAAGTTAGTCAGGCAGACGACCCCTTTGATAAGTTTATATTTATAATGTCAGTGTTATCTTTGTATATTTTCAGTCGTATACTGCGACTATCGATGTTCTCTTTTTCCAGTACCACCAGCATGTATTTCGTTTGTTTTTTTTCCGTTCACTATAATAAAATTCTTGATGGCACTTTTTCAGGTTTTGATTCCGATTTGTAATCAATCTTGCATTAAAGTAGGTGACATCTTGTACCGACTTTAAGCTTAATATCGCTAAGCAGATTCGCTGATTTCGGCGATCTTTGCATAAAATGTAAAATTTATAGGCTCTGCATCACCCAACACCATTCAAGCTCGACATCGATGCAACGCAAGACTCAGCGTTGCTCAGTCCTGTTAACAATGGCATCTCTTTAATATCCTCCAGGTTGATTTCATTCGTGATCATCTATGTTTTGAAGCAGTGAAAAACTAGTTCTTCAAATTGGATTTTGCTATGTAGACTATAAATGTTACTGAATTATGAGAATATCCGATATTTTTAAGCCAACAGGTGAATCATCACTGCGCTACAATTTTCATCTCCTCGAAAAGAAGTTCAGTCTATAATATAAGTAAAACAGATTTTAACACACCTTTTGCAGCGGTCCTGCCTTGCGTTTTCGGTCTTTTTGAACGCATACCAACCAGCGTGAATTGCTTTAGAATTTGGGTATTAGCCCTTCAAAACGACATCAGTGGTTCGCTTATTGCTCGCGAGTGTGTGCAGGACAGCGGCATAGTTTGTCTACAAAATCAGTGCAACTCAGGACTGCAAAAGCCCCTTTAAGCCGCATTAAGTCGAGACCGATTTATCCTGAGTTAAAACCCAAAAGGCAAAATGTCAAACGAAACCACGTAAAAATTTCAAACCAAAAAGTTCCCAGAATTGAATAAGTATATAAGCGCGAATCAAAATAATTTTGTTAGGAATAGTTCGCTAGACCCAGTCGATTTCTATGCAGCACTATTTTGCGAACGGTTGATGGTACCGTAACCTGTTATCGATGAACTTTTCTTCTTGAAAACTGTTTCATGGGAGCAGTAACACAATAGTTATTTTAGAGGGTGGCTTTCAGCCGAAACCACCTTATTTTTTTTGTTGCTGACATCAGTAAAGAAGCATGATTAGTATGTGCAGAAAAAACAAGCGAAAAGTACTCATCCGCAAAGTTAAAACAAAAATTCAGAATCGAAGAAAAACAAGGTCATTATGCGGACTAGTTTTCATCTTCTTCAGTGGAAGCTCTGCTTGTGGTAAAAGTAAAATCGTATCTAAGAAACTTTTTGGTTTGCCATCTGTATTTTTCATTTGCTTTACTGATTGATGATAATCGTTGTTTTCAGTTTTGTGTCTTCACCTATAAATAGTACAAACGCATGCGAGCAACAAAATAACGCGTATCTGTCATCGCTAAAATCACTATCGGGCACTGACAAGGATCCGGTACGTCAGTTTCTTTGCACAGTTTCCCTTATTCTTGCTTTGTTCTGTTGATTTTGCTCATGCATTTATTTATTCCTTTGCGCATTCGCTTGATATGAATCCACAGCTGTGCTTGAGAGGCGGTCATTTAAACTTGAGAGGAGTTGTACTAAATGGATGTTTCGTTTTGAAAATTTTGCATCCACTTTAGAATCTTAGCTTTTTGCTAAATTTCCTTTTACTTTTTTGTTAACGTCAGTGGTTTTTATATTTGATGGGTAGGCATAGGAACTAAGTGCTTAGAAGATTAATTTTTATGTGCAGTATGGACGGAATTTTAGCCTTCTAAGTCGTCAGAGAACTGTCCTTCTTGAACAAACTTCTTTGCATTGTCGTTTTTTAAAGGGATTACTCGTTCACGAAAAATTAATCCAGAAATTCAAGACCTGCAAAACTGGTGAATAGGGAGGCACAAGCGAAAAGTTGTGGAGGGAGGAGGGGAGACGTGCATGTCTGGTTTGCATACTGTTACGCCATCACATTGCTTTTGTAACTCCATAACTTCAGCTGCAGCGTTAACAAACCTCACCAAACATACTAACGCACTCAGTTATGATAAATCCTGATATGGGGGGAGAGGGAGGGGGAGGTTGATGGCATGAATCCAGTGTATTAGCCTTTCAGTTATCAAATATGTCTGACAGCCTTTCTGCTCCAGAAGCACTGGCTAATTTTTGCTCCAATATGAGGGGTTTTATAAATGCTGAACAAGATTTCGTCCTGGTTCCGTGGGACCGCTCCACTTTACGAGTTTTGGGTCCTGCTGCAGCTGTTCTGCTTTGGATATAAGCGCTTACTCGAGCTTGGAAGGAATGCAAGGGATCGAAATTAGATGCTTACTCGTGACACCTTTCAGCTTCTATTGTAAGGTTTTACCGCTTGTAGAGTGCGCTCAATAGCCATCTCTCATTGCTGGCATCACACCCATTGGTGTCGCCACTGCATACATCAGCTTTCAAATGGAGCATGCCGCGGCGCAACGAGCGGACCACCCATGTCGCCATGCTACAGTCTCAACAAGCCGCCACCCTTGCGGCCGTGGTCGGCCTCAACGCACACCGTTCTGTCCCTGACAAACAGCTCGGCGCTACTGCTTACAACCCGCTGGTAGTTTTTCACGCTTGTCTTTCCACCAGCTTGCTTCAGTCACACTGCACTAGCATTGGACGGTGAGCGATCCTCAAGGTTGCTCCACATAGGCCCGGGCATTCCTGTTTCGAGTTTTTTCAGGTCTGTACAGTCAGCTAAATCCCCTTCCGACGTTTTCTTCATCCCTAACTTCCATTGCCGACTTACGGTCATTCCTTTCCAGTACTACACTGCGCACTCTTAACCACTTCCCAGTTTTATTTTGTATTCACCTTCTTTTTTTTTCTGAACGGAACGCTTATACGCTGAATAAAGCTGAAAACAAAAGTTCAGCACACAGACACGCTTTATCGTTCAGACGGACGCATGCGAATAACGCATTTCATTACGGTGCATTGTCAAGAAGCATGAACGCCTCCACAACTAAACGCTGTAACCGCAGATTCTGAACGCAGTCTGCATGATCTCTTAGCGACGGCGATAAACTTTGACACGCATAATATGTGCATTAGTGCGATAAATCCTTGAGTATTTTTTGTTTTAGGTAGGTCGTTCTGTCATGGGCGAACGGCTTTGCGAACAGGCGCAATGTACTGCTTATCTGGCTGAATTATGATCCTAATGGGAGAAATGGCCAACTGTTAAAACAGTAGTTGTGCGTTTATTAAAAGCAAACAGTCTCTTAAGTCGAAAACTGACGCATAACAGCAGCAGCCTTAAGCAAGCAGTATATTGCTGCGTAGAGCTTCTTTATTTGACGCTGGCGCTTTCCTTGCTTGAAAAAGGGTTCGTGCATAGACCTGATGATTTTTAGCGCCAACAATGCGTAACAGTGGGCCAAAGGAAGGGGAGCCGGCGGTTCTTGAGGGACCGCTTGTTGATCTTTGAGGTTTTTTTAAGTCGGGTGCTCGAATTCAAGAGGAAGCGGGGGAGGGGGTGAGGAAGCAGTGGACACCATTGTAAGTTCTTTATGAAGTCGTGTGTACGGTCATTGCCAACAGTTCCTGTGGTCGAACGGCGCCATGAACTTTGGCGCTGTTGAGGAATGTTTTGACTTCTCCAGTGGAACGTTTAATAAGTTGATCATTTGTATAAAATAATAATTTTTTTAGTGCATTGGTTCGTTTTAATGCTTCTCTCACGTTGATAATTAAAATGGTCTGATCAGAAGGAATCATTCATAGACCCTAACAATTGCACCTTCGATGGCAGCGGAGAATACGCAAGTTTAAGCGATATTCTAATCATGCATTTGCGTCTCTTGTAGAATGCTTGAAAATTTATGCGGACCACCACTTTCGGATCAGAGTTATGAGTCCAGGTTTTGCATATCGCAATTTTTGGCCAAAGAGCCGTGAACTATAGAAACAACGCACAAAAAGAGTTTTGTCAAAAGCAGCGGTGCGCCAAAGATCCCATGTTTTTATTCAATTTTTTTATTGAAAAGTTCTCATGGGCTTTCCCATGATTGTGCGCCTGTGATGATGGGCCTGTCCTTAAAAATCAAAAAAAACCTTGGTTGTAACTTGTGCGCGATTTGAGGATGGTGGGTTTATCATATGTGATTTTAATAGATTCTAATGCTCCACAATACTCAAAAAGCTGCTGGTTTGGAGATCATACATTTATGAACAACAGCATTTGCATTTATATCGTTAGCTAAACCCATTGAGCATGCTTTGAAAAATTTGCAAAACTTTCAGTTATGGTTTCTTTCAAGCGTTTGAGTCTTTTTCTGACTTAATATTAATTCGAACACATCGATTATATAATTTTCGTCTTGTGTTGAGCAGCGTTCCGCTTTTGTGGGTTATTGCAGTACCGATCGCTGTGCTCACATTTTGCGCACGCATTCAATCGTAATCGTCAACTGTTGATAATTCGTATACGTTCACAACGAAACTACTGTTTTTCGTCGGATGTTGATTGGCGTTGGGCGTGAGCCCGCTTTATTCTTTCGCAAATTGTGACATCACTTGGACCCGTCGGCGTTTTTTTTTAAAATTTCGGTCCCGTCTCTGATCTAAAAATTATTCCTCGCTCAGCACCAGCGCTTTGTTTAACTGCTTTTGTGAATGAAGCGCGCGTTGAAGATGGGCTGCTCGCCTGCCGACCATATTCGCTTCAATCTGAGTACGGCGATCGAGCCCGCGTCGCCTCTGTTTCCCATCTCGGCATCACTTGCCGCACAGAATCTGGTGCTACCATTCACGCATGCCAACCAGCCGCCCAACAACTCGGTGATTCTACAGCGTCTGTCTCCCACTATGAAGTCAAAGAACGCAGTATTGGTTGAATCGTCGTCCTGTACCGCAAAAGTTCCATCCAAAACTGAACTCAAAAATGCGCTTCTCGCACGCGCTACACAAAGCAATACTGCCCTCACCGTTGGTCAACAGGTTTGCTTTTTCTTGAGTGCATCCACTAGTGTGTCCAGGCTGGAGGACTAAAGGGTTGTGACGGAAGGTAAAGAAAATTTGACCTTTAAACGACCGTTTCCTGCGTTTGCTCAGTGAGAATTAACAAAGAAAAATTTGCGGGAATTTCCGTAAGACTTTAAAGTGACCATTTTTATCCTGTTAGGTTCAGTTGGAAGGTATTTAGTTTAATGAGATCAATTCCCATCCCCTTCGATGCGTTATTGTATCTGTCAAACAAACTGCAGATTGAAATGCATCATATTTGATAGCTGATTGAAAATTCCACTTAATGTGAGCCTTAAAACTGTTCATAAGTGAATCTTATCATCCTTCAGTAAGTAAGGTGGGAGGAGGAGAAGCGGTAGTTACAAGTCTCAGCCCAACTTCAAAAAGAGTTCAGGATTCATTCACAACAATGTGAAAAAAATAGCATGAGGAAAATGGGGCGAAAGAAAATAAATAATTACAGGCTTATCGACGAAGCTATTTCCGCAAGATGGATGCATATAAGCTGCTTTTGTTTCCCGAATGCATTCGTATCACTCTTGGGGGCAGTGTGTATTGCATGCTGGTCGTCATTAAAGAGCGTATATTTATCTCAAGCAGTGAAACGACTGCTTTGATTCACCATCAAAAGCGCAAACGTTTTTAAGCTGTCTTCCGGAACTTCATATCTGCTTCACGCAAGGAGCTCTCGTTGTTGCCTAGAAAATACCATTAATGAGAAGAATCACCGGCTCGCTGATGCTGCACTTCCAGCGAACGGCAGTGTAGCGTTCCATGCCTAGCCTCAATGGACAAGCAGTTCAGAAAAGGGCTTCTCTGGGCCACTCTTTAAATGTTGTTTTCGATTTCATATAGACTCAGTTTATGAATTATTAGCGTTTAATATATGTGGGAGGGTAAAATTGCAATCCGGACGTTCGCATGAAGAAGAATCTTGTTAAAAGTGGTCTTTCGCTGTTCAACTGTCAAAATTAAATAACGTCTTCGGTGGAAGCGCTGTGCACCGTGATAAGGAACTTCCATTCAGTACTAATAGTTATTCAGATTTTTACATTATTAGGTTAGAGATTGTTCAGTTGGAAGCCGAATTGCCCATCCTGTTAGCATTCCACAAGCTCATTGTCCTGCTTGCATTTAACGGTCGCTTTTGTGGTGTCTAATGCTTAGCAGATTCTTTGCAAGTGATTTCGCCTCGACTAACAGCTTCAGCTATCCCATAATAACAGTGAACTGTATCTGTTTTTTCAAAAAAAAAAAAACTCCGTGTAACGCCTTCAACTGAATCAAATTGTCTTTGCGAGGGTAGTTTCATTTTCACTTTCTAATTTGACCTTTCAAGAGCGCGCTGCCTTTTTCTGTTCTTTGAACAATCGGAAGTCTAAATATTGGCGTGCAAATGGCTTATTATTCACAAATTCACAACTAATTCAGAATATGAGCACTGCCAATGAAACGCACTTTGAGATGACAGCGGGGTGCATAATATTCTCACCATAAATCGGCTTCATAGCTTTTTAGGCTAACAGCTTAAAGCTAGCCAACAAACAAGTATATGACGTCCGCAGTTATGGAAATCTTTCAAATTTCGCCAATAAGAACTATGCATGAAGACCGTTAAATTTGCATTTTCAGTGTTTATGAAGGAGACGTTTATTGAGATGACTGGGAAGTAGTACCTTTCCTTTAGAAAAAATGAAGGGAAGGGAGTGTACTCTTCGTTTATTCAAAAACTTAAGTCGATTAATGAGAAGGAGAGTCATTTAGGATTATACGGCATGTAATTAATTCATACAAGGAAGTTTTTCATTCAGTGTTTGTAACATCCTAGGGCGTGAAGGATGGCAGCAGTTGTTGGCCAATCGTACAACGGATAAGTGTTTAAATAAAGAACGTTTTCTGAAATTGTTATGAAACATTTTCGATATTCGTTCTAACAGTGATTTAAGCCATTTACAGAATGTGCCACAGAAAGCCGACATTGACATAGTGCAGGGCAGTGCAGCCGTTGCGCCTCAAAACGTTGTCCCTCTCTCCTATGGCACTGCCGTAAGGTAATATTATTTACTGTTACATTCTCATGGCACTTTGTAAGTTATGTTGGTGAAAATACAAAAACTGTAGTAAAGCAGCTGAATTGTTTACGTTTTTTTGACAACGTTTTTCAGTTATTTTTATGGTTCTTCCAAAAGTTCAACATCGAGACCGTCGCTAGTATTTTAATTTTTGTTTTGCGATTTGTTATAAATAAATCTGTCCTTATGATGTGCACTTTTATAGATTGCTCAGGTAATCTTGGTTAGACATTCATTAACAGTTACGCAACTGCAAATTGTTATGATTAATTTCTTGCATTTCTCACAACAGACTCTTGGAGTGCATGCCATTCGTTGGATTTTTGAAACCCGCCACACTCCATTTTACTCTTTCAAAGCTTAGTGGTTTGAATCAATGGGGGAATTTTTTGTGTGAAGTAGTGCGGAAAGGCAACGGTTCCAATTAGGCAAGGTTATTTTGCGAACAAGGAAATCGCATAAACACTAATGGAGAGCTACGGTAAAAGGACTGAAGCTATAGGTTGTCGTGCAAAAGCTAAGGCTTTGCTTTCGCAAAGCAAAAGCCTGCATTCTACGTTTTTTAATACTTTATTTTTCATTCAGCAAAGACATGTAATGAACTTACATCGTGCTATCATATCACATGGGATGAGGTTTCCTCAGTGCGCATCGTAGTTAAAATGAACACCTAGCGTGAAGTATGCTTAGACTAGCCTAAGAAGTCGGGCCTACGAATCGTTGCCATGTTGGTCGCCTTGGTATGCTTTGGTCCCTCGCATCGTAGTGCTCCATTTCCAGTGCCATTAAATGAGATGTTATTGAATTCAGTCCGATCGGCGCTTCGCTCGCGTGCTCAACGGTATCATCAGCTCCACCAACGTCGACGCTTAGTCGGGATATGACTGCAACGAGCCGTGATGAGCCAATGGAGACATTTGTTCTCATGCCAACTCCCGCACAACGAGGAATCGCCAAAGGACAGCGACGAACCTCAAGCAAAAGCAGCACAAGTAGCAGCACTCACGGTAATTAGTTGTTTCTTTCTGTATAGTTTCATCTCATTTGACTGACCAAAGTAAAATTCAGAAATCATAGCGTTTTCACTAGGTATTTCCAGTGGTTGTTCGGAAAAAGTTATGATTTTGACTATATACGCGTGTATCTGATATTGCTTGGGATAGGAAAATTCTAGGAGTCTTTCCTCTTTTTTTTAAAAATAAATATGAAGTCCTGGCACTTTTTTCCTTTCCTTGGTAAAAGGTCAAGTCACCAACGGCATCTATGTGATTGTTTTTTTTAGAATGTCTTTTTCTGGACAGCAATTTTTCTTTAAGCTGATTGTGGCTCGGTTTCGTCTACAACTGCGTTGGAGTCGATATCTATCAGCTCGCCAACAGTGGTGCATGCCAGTGTCAATGCTTCAGAGCTCAGTCAGCAACTCACTACGGGTGTGTTCATTTTATCCCTAACTAAGGTTGCTCTATATAACGATCGAATGATGAGATCATTTCGGGACCTCACTTTAATTATTATTATCATATATTTAATTATTATAGGTCATCTTTATAAATTACTTTTAGAAAACTTCCAAGTTAATCTTGCTAGAAAGTTTGATGCTTAAGAAAGTATTATGGCTGATGAATAGAAGCAGCTGGAATTCATTTTGTTAAAAAAGAAGATGCACATTACGACATGCTCAATGAAGAGCGCTGAAATTTTCAATAATGATTTCTGCAGCTCATTTCAACCATCGTCTTTAATATCGTTCAGTATATCACTGTGTTCGTCATCGTCTCTTCCGCTACAACCGCTTCTAATATTCAACAAAAACAACACAACGTAGGCAACGAAATTTTCTGCGGTGTTTTAGAACTTCAACAAGTATGCATCATTGTTTTCAAGCAGTTGTCGTGTTTCTTTTTGCTCCCATTTCGTCTTATTTTCATTTCCCCCTAAAAACCTGCATTCCGAGGTATTCTAAATGAGAACGTTGCTGTAAAAGCTCATCAGCTGCAGAATCAAGAGAAGAAGTCACAATGAATACGAACGCAGCAAACATTTCCGAGTCCACCAGTCGCAGTATTCGTCCCGAGGTTGGTCATCTGATTTCAATTTGTTAATGATCTCCATTAAAATTTCTTTAAGCGAACGAATACTGCAGGTGCTGCCGTCTTTGGAAACTGTAGGCTTTTATTCATGTTTAGAGGGAGAGTATTTTAAAATGTATTTTCTAAGTAAAAGATGTGAGAATTTTCAGAATTTTTTGTAACCAATTGGACACGAGCATGGTTTTGTTCGCTATCCAGAAGAGTAGGTTAATGAACGTGTTCTCCATTATTCACTGTTCTGCTTCCTCAAATTGTATTCGTTGAGCATAAGCTTTGGCAGACAGCTTCGCTTTGTTCTTAAAGACTATAGAAAAATGCCAACCAGTGTTATAGAAGGAGCTGTTTTTAATTCGTAGAAGAGATCGAAACGGTTTCATACGTAGTGGGGAGATCTTCAATAACGCTAGAATTCCGAACGGTGTTGGACGATTCCCAAACGGGGACTTTGATGAGTCTTCCTAGGGAGGTTTCTGGTATGGTGGCCGATCTTTGCACAACTACCAGAGTAGTTGATACCACTTTTAATGGTGTGCGTCATTCTCGCAAATAATGATTTGAATTCGTAGGAAAGAAACAAACCAAACGAATCGAGCGATGGCAAGAGAACAGTTGACTGCGCTGAGGCGGATGCAAAAACTTCAACGAAAAAGTTATTTAAGAGAAACGACGATAGCATGGACAGGTTGCGTCAGCTTTTATTCGCACTTATTTCAACTGTTTTTTCTAGTTTATCGATCATTTTTTAAATAGACTGCCAGCTATTCCTGAGTAGCCGATTACGGTACTATACACTGTAGGAAAGTTTATTCCTTTCTTAATTTTCATGGGAGTTCCTAAATTTTCCTTTCTTATTTCCAATACGTTGTATTTCAGGGTGCACAGTAATTTGTAAAATCGTTAATCACTGAAGAATTTTGTTCGCCACACACAATATTTTTGTACTGGGGTGCTTAAAATTACCTAAAGCTGGTCAGAAATCGGAAACGGAATGTGAAATGCTGTTTTTCTTTTAAAGTAATGCATATATTTCTGGTTAAGCTATTGGAAAGCAAATTAATAAACGAAATTCATTTCTGTTGCAGCTTCATTTTTGTAGTCTTTGGTTATGAACTTCAGAAACGTTTATTTCAGAGTGCTCAACCAGGTCGATTTCGAGAAGAAATTCGCTAACTTGCCCGCTTTCACTCCTGATGATCCTCGCAAAGGTATTATTTTGTTTGACGCATGGAGAAATTTGGGAGCCGCTCAATCCCAAATTCACATTGCAAAAGCAATAGGGTTTCAGTTTTTCAGAAGAAGGAAGGCGGGCGGGGAGAGGCGGGGTTGGGGGCTTGAGCGAAGTAGTATCTGCAAAACGAGACGAAAATTTGAGGGCAAATCGAATTTGGTTAAAATTTCTGTAGAGTGAGGTGTTCACAGAAGAGAGAACTAGATTTAATAGTGAGGA
>JPKZ01022848.1:647155-663052 GCA_000803305.1 Toxocara canis
TGCGAGCTACTGTCGGACAGGAGAGCGTATAGTTGGAGAGCAGAATTTGAGGTTGTATGACCCGATTTGTTCTTGTACAGCACGGTGTTCGTTAAATGAAGCTTCAGTTCATTATCGCACTGCTACAGTTTTGGGCATTAAAAAACATCGTTGGGACAACTGAATTATCTTCTTTACTGGTCATCCGTTGAAATGCTGAATCGATGAGTCCAATTTATTCGATTTTCAGCTTATTTGATTGTATGTCTTCTTGGAATCTAAATGCTAAACATGTTTTGGAAATAAAAAGAAGCCTGTATGCATTTTTTTTGAATATTTTAATTGATTTACTATGTTTTTTTAAATCGATCCCTATAGTGGTTGTGCGAGTTTCTTCTTGATATTTGCAGGCACAGCTTCTCTTCCGTCAACACCATCGGCAGTTTTACGTACCATTCTTGAAAAGCAGAAAAATGTTATGGGAGAAAGCGAGCGCTCTGAGTGCTCTCCAATGCTTACGCCACATACACCGAAGATGACGCCGAAAACACCAGGTCACTAAGCTTCTGCATTTTCTTTATGTTTGGGTATAACTATTATATAATCCTAGAAGTCGATTGAAACATCATCATCCGATTGTTCATTCACTTTCCACAAGCAGAAATCAATGTTTTTCATATGAAGTCGTTTACCATTTAGCCTAAAGGTGACGATTTGACGTATTCATTTTTCTAAGCATATCAGAGACATCTAAATTAACAAGTACCAACATCGTCAAGTATTTGTTTTGTGTGGTCGCAACCATGCTTACGATCGAGCTGTGCAATATTGGTTCAGTTTTTGAGCAATACGATGATATTCATTGATTTCTGGCTAATTTGAAAATTAGAGCTTGCTTTTTTTTAAATTAAGGAACTGGCAGTGCACGACGAGAATCGAATGCTTCTTCGTTTTTCTTCGGTCCTAACTTCAACCCTGCAGCTGTCCATGATCCGGTAACTAATGCATATATCAAATAATTCTAGGGCCTATCGCATCCCCTTTAATCGAACGATGAATTTGAGGAGAGGGTTTTTTGGTTTTTCAAAATTTAGAGCAAATGGCAGAAATTTGCTCTCATATGAAGTCTTGACATCATGGGAAAAAAGAAGAAATTACCGACAAAACCATTTGTAATCTAACATCAGAGTTAAGCTATACGATTATGGTCGTAGAAATTTTTCTCCCAAAAAACTGCCTAATTGAAACATAAGGTATTAGTGTGACGATATTCTTGACAAATGATAACTTCTGACGTCGATTTGAGCGGTTTATTATCCCCGCTTTGCGTTTCACCTTCAAATTTGCACTTGAGGTGGACATCGTTTCCGCTGGCTGAAAGTATTCATAATTTTTTAGACAAAACTAAGTCAGGATGATAGCGATATATCGTATCCAATGTACAGTCCACGAACGCCGAAAACACCATTGGATGGTTCAGCTGAGAAATCAGCAAGCAGAAAATTGCTCGACCATAGGCGGCAATTAGTTATGGAACTTCTTGAAGAATATGGAATGTTCCCCTCAGGTACGGTGAGCAACTTCTGTCGAATTTTTAATTTGCTCAAGAAGCAATATTTCTCGATCCATTGATCTGTGTTTCGTGTTGCCTTCTTTTTGCCAAATTCTTGTTACTATCCTTCACAACTATTTTTATTCCACTATTATTTTTCGGGCACGTCATTTGCAGTTGTTCTCAAGATATCCAATATACCCAGGATATCCAATATTCTTTGAACTTGCCACCAGCATAACCTTAATTCTTATTAACGAACGCTAACATTGCAATGTAGGCAACACTACTGGGAAGAAGACTGAAAAGGAAAACGTTTTCCAATGAAATATTTATTTATAAAATCCTGTTTAGAGAATGTCCGCTGCAAAAGAAATAAAGTGATATCTATCGAAGCCTACGAAATCATAATTCATAGCCAATATTCTGCAATTGTTGTTATGCGTTCAAGAGTTTATGTTTCGTTAATTTACTTGTTGGCAACTTACAAAGCGTTTGGTAAAATGTTTATGAAATTAGATGGTATTGATAAACGCTTATTTGTTAGCTTAGGACTGTTTTAGGGCAAGCCACTTCAGCGTTTCAAAACAAGCATCGTCAATATTTTCCCAACAAACAGACTCTTACGTTGAAAATCAGGGAAGTACGACAGAAAATGATGGCTACTATGCAGTCACCTTTAACACCATCTGGCGGTTCGTTTCATCTTTTCTCGAGTTTTATGTTTTCGGCTGAGATAACAACACCTCATGCGTTGTACCCGATCTGTATCAGGACGGTTCGGGACCAAACAAGTTCCACAATAAAGACTATAGAGTAGCAAACTCCTGCTTTACGAGTAATCTGGATATGCGAAATTTCTTTTCGGATCATGAGCGACGGACGAATCAGTTCGTTTTGGAACGTCGACTTCAGATTTCAGGATTCGCTTTGGGCTTCAGCGCCATCGAGTCATCCTTGTTTAGACCTCCAGTGATTGGCACGCACGTCTCCTCCGCAAATATATATTTGTAGGAGCGGAGGGGGATGGAACGTGGAGTGCGAAAAGGATTAGTGGATGGCGATATTAACGGATCGAAATCGCAGATACGCAAGCGAAAACTTGCTGCCATAATAGCCGATGAATCCCCGGCTATGTGAAACGGCGACATTTTCAGACATTCATTTGCAATAAAGCAGATTAGCCGTATATGCATAAATTATGATAAGAAGAAAATCGATTTGGGATTGGTCAGGGAATGGACAGCTTGTGGCAAATATGTCGGTTTTTTTTTGGAAACAAAGTGACGAAGCGTATTTTTGCGAAAAATACTGAGGCACCTTGTAGTGCAACATTGTTTGCATAGACGAATACTAGCGTTGTTGAGAATTTATTAAGCCAGCTGTTTCGGCTGTGAGCAGTTTTGAACCTTTAAACACTTTGAATACAACAATGAATATCTGTTGGGATAAAGCTAAAGTTAACATGCTGTTTACTGCTTGTCGAACAAAACCAGTAAATGTACCTAATGGAATGTGGTTATCGGATAAGGCTGTGGTCATGGAAAGCGTCAAACGAATATCTGATGCGAAGGTTTTATTTGCGGATGTTTCGACATGTGAAGTGATAACCATGGTAGCGCTGTCAAACTTGTTAATGGAGCGACATAAGTAGCGGACAGAATACGTGCTACTTAAGTTCCAGAGGAATTGCTCAACCGGGAAACAAAGTGACGAAGCGTATTTTTGCGAAAAATACTGAGGCACCTTGTAGTGCAACATTGTTTGCATAGACGAATACTAGCGTTGTTGAGAATTTATTAAGCCAGCTGTTTCGGCTGTGAGCAGTTTTGAACCTTTAAACACTTTGAATACAACAATGAATATCTGTTGGGATAAAGCTAAAGTTAACATGCTGTTTACTGCTTGTCGAACAAAACCAGTAAATGTACCTAATGGAATGTGGTTATCGGATAAGGCTGTGGTCATGGAAAGCGTCAAACGAATATCTGATGCGAAGGTTTTATTTGCGGATGTTTCGACATGTGAAGTGATAACCATGGTAGCGCTGTCAAACTTGTTAATGGAGCGACATAAGTAGCGGACAGAATACGTGCTACTTAAGTTCCAGAGGAATTGCTCAACCGTTAACATTACCGTTAAATTTCAAATAAATTGTTTATGGCAATGACTGCAGGGTGCATACCTCCATCACAGCGACATCAACTCACTACCAAATGCGTCGTTACTTCCTCCTACGACTCCTACAGTGAGTTTTTCTACCTGAAGTTTACCTTTTCTTCTCGTGTTTATGAGTTTGCGAAGTGGTGGCTAGCCGTGATCGTCTTTTAGACGTTAAGTCAATCAGCTAAACCGTCTTTACCGCAAAAGGGTCACTCCAACATACCAACTTGATGCAGCTAGAGTTACGGTTATGTTTTGCAAAACGACCCGCCCTTCCTGAGGCAAGCCGAACTTGCACATTCAGGTTTAGGATCCCAGAGGGACTCACATAAAAGTTCAGCCGCTCCCTCGTATTGCTTCCAGTCGTCACCACATGCATAAGAGAACGTTCGGTTTTAGTAATATTTGCGCTTATGGTGGCGGGGAAGAATGTGTTAGGGCTTTGCGGCTTCCCTTCCTCCCCCCCTCTCACCCTTTCCCATCCTCCTGCCCGCACATTCCTCACTCTTCTTTTATGGGTGAGGTGTTATCTCTCCACCGTCCGCTTAACGTAGATTTGAAAACTGCCTTTGGCACATTCCAGTATTTAGTATTTTAAAGCTTATCCGTAGTATTCCTGGCACTTAGACCAAACTTATGCTTATCGTATTCTCTCTTTCGCGCCTCAGTGTCGTTAATAGGTGAAACGTCGCTTGTTGCAGGTGCTAGGGAACGCGAGTCATCGTTACGGTCTTTGCCAGTAGAGAACACCAGCACTCGCAGATCGGCGTTTATGCCCGCCGGTTCGATGGGATCGGCATTCGAAACAGTACTCCCTTCGCAATACTTGCAACACAATATCAACGTACGCACCATCTAGTCTCTGCAGAACTCTCTTTTACGCAGTAAAATAGCGCTCTTTATTGTCGCATCAATCGTATTGTCATTTCACTACACCTACAACAACATCCTGATCGCTGTTCTTCGTTCTCTTTATGTTGGCGTATCCGGCGCCGAATGCATAAGAGGCGAAATTAACACCTCATTCTCACAGTTTTCTTCTTAGAAAGCAAATTTTTCATAAGCATTTAAAATCAGAGGACGAAAAGTTAGGAAGAAGTATGATAAAATTTAAGTACAGTGAAAAAGTTCCCTTCTTTTCTGCACCTTTGGTGCAAATAAGGCGGATTTCATGCTTACAAAGGTTCGCAACTGGATACCTGTTTTAAATGAGCGATACTTTTTTTGCATTCTAGAACTGATTTTCCCTATTCACTTCAACTTGACAGACTTGCCTTTTTCCAGAACCTTTTATGACCTCATGGTGGTCAAATAAGAACGTATAAACTCGCAACAGCATAAATGAGGGATCTCTTTCGCATCAAATCGAGTTTCTGGTCGTTTCACATAACTGACAATCTCGCAATATAAACGTCGTCTCTGTCGCTATTGCAATTTGAATCGATTCCATTGTAACTATGCTCATGTAATCGTTCACGTCACGAAGGGAAGGAGAGAAGGGGGGGGGGGGGGGGGGGGGGGGGGAAAAACTCGTTTTCTTGCGTTGTTTTCGTGATCTGCAACAACTATATCCTTGACTAGCCTAGTCAGGTATACACTGTTTTCCTCCACTTGTTTCCTGACCGCATCGCTTTCGCTGTATTCCTTCTCTCGTTCAACATATACACATTTATCTGCGCAATTTCTTGTCCTTCATATATATCATTCGGAGAAAGAACGCTTTACAGCATTGGGAGAAACGAGTTTTCCATAATAACGATCAAGCGAACTTAGAAAAATAACTCATAATAGTAGCGAAAAAGGAAGCGCCGCTATTTTTATCGAATACTTTGTATGGAGATTATTGAAGCAAAACTCTGTCGCGCTAACCAGTCATTTAAGATGGCGAATTGAAAAAAGCAAGAGCGCGGATGATACTACGAATTAGCTATTGTAAAACGAACAGTATATGTACAGTAGATTCGCCATAACAAGTTTAAATCTTTTAAGATTTGAAGAACTTCCTTGAAAAGGCTACTAAAAGTCTTGATAATTCTATGCGTAATGCAGTCTGGATGCTTATTGGTTATTTGATTCGGATATAGAATTAAGGCCGTTTTGTTCTGTTTATTGAGTCAGCCGCTGCAAGATAAATCGTTTGGCCATAATTTATACGATTCGTCTACGTCGCTCACAGTCCGCATTAACTCTTTGCTTTCAACGTTTAGGGCTCCTCAAAACTCCCTTATCCAAAAGTTGCACATGGTGCAAGGCGAGTGGATATACGCCTAGTACGTTGCCTTAGTACTGTTTCCATTAATCTTGTTGTTAAAGGTATAGGGGTTGCGTAGTGCAGAGCCATAATCTAATAACGGACGAGCAAAACGAAGCAGTCGACCATTTAGAAAGGAGCAGAACCTAGCCGCTTATATCGTGCCAATGAAATAATTTTAGTGCATGAAGCTCTACCGAATGCATTGTAAAAGTGAAGTTACATTATTGTAATTAGTCCACAGATAAGCTGATCCGCTTCAACGATCTCTGTCATTCCTCTCCCTGGAAAACTTGCTGCCATAATAGCCGATGAATCCCCGG
Source organism: Toxocara canis (assembly GCA_000803305.1). Classification (NCBI taxonomy): domain Eukaryota; kingdom Metazoa; phylum Nematoda; class Chromadorea; order Rhabditida; family Toxocaridae; genus Toxocara; species Toxocara canis. The sequence goes on from JPKZ01022848.1 coordinate 653,424, forward strand.
CTATGTGAAACGGCGACATTTTCAGACATTCATTTGCAATAAAGCAGATTAGCCGTATATGCATAAATTATGATAAGAAGAAAATCGATTTGGGATTGGTCAGGGAATGGACAGCTTGTGGCAAATATGTCGGTTTTTTTTTGGAAACAAAGTGACGAAGCGTATTTTTGCGAAAAATACTGAGGCACCTTGTAGTGCAACATTGTTTGCATAGACGAATACTAGCGTTGTTGAGAATTTATTAAGCCAGCTGTTTCGGCTGTGAGCAGTTTTGAACCTTTAAACACTTTGAATACAACAATGAATATCTGTTGGGATAAAGCTAAAGTTAACATGCTGTTTACTGCTTGTCGAACAAAACCAGTAAATGTACCTAATGGAATGTGGTTATCGGATAAGGCTGTGGTCATGGAAAGCGTCAAACGAATATCTGATGCGAAGGTTTTATTTGCGGATGTTTCGACATGTGAAGTGATAACCATGGTAGCGCTGTCAAACTTGTTAATGGAGCGACATAAGTAGCGGACAGAATACGTGCTACTTAAGTTCCAGAGGAATTGCTCAACCGTTAACATTACCGTTAAATTTCAAATAAATTGTTTATGGCAATGACTGCAGGGTGCATACCTCCATCACAGCGACATCAACTCACTACCAAATGCGTCGTTACTTCCTCCTACGACTCCTACAGTGAGTTTTTCTACCTGAAGTTTACCTTTTCTTCTCGTGTTTATGAGTTTGCGAAGTGGTGGCTAGCCGTGATCGTCTTTTAGACGTTAAGTCAATCAGCTAAACCGTCTTTACCGCAAAAGGGTCACTCCAACATACCAACTTGATGCAGCTAGAGTTACGGTTATGTTTTGCAAAACGACCCGCCCTTCCTGAGGCAAGCCGAACTTGCACATTCAGGTTTAGGATCCCAGAGGGACTCACATAAAAGTTCAGCCGCTCCCTCGTATTGCTTCCAGTCGTCACCACATGCATAAGAGAACGTTCGGTTTTAGTAATATTTGCGCTTATGGTGGCGGGGAAGAATGTGTTAGGGCTTTGCGGCTTCCCTTCCTCCCCCCCTCTCACCCTTTCCCATCCTCCTGCCCGCACATTCCTCACTCTTCTTTTATGGGTGAGGTGTTATCTCTCCACCGTCCGCTTAACGTAGATTTGAAAACTGCCTTTGGCACATTCCAGTATTTAGTATTTTAAAGCTTATCCGTAGTATTCCTGGCACTTAGACCAAACTTATGCTTATCGTATTCTCTCTTTCGCGCCTCAGTGTCGTTAATAGGTGAAACGTCGCTTGTTGCAGGTGCTAGGGAACGCGAGTCATCGTTACGGTCTTTGCCAGTAGAGAACACCAGCACTCGCAGATCGGCGTTTATGCCCGCCGGTTCGATGGGATCGGCATTCGAAACAGTACTCCCTTCGCAATACTTGCAACACAATATCAACGTACGCACCATCTAGTCTCTGCAGAACTCTCTTTTACGCAGTAAAATAGCGCTCTTTATTGTCGCATCAATCGTATTGTCATTTCACTACACCTACAACAACATCCTGATCGCTGTTCTTCGTTCTCTTTATGTTGGCGTATCCGGCGCCGAATGCATAAGAGGCGAAATTAACACCTCATTCTCACAGTTTTCTTCTTAGAAAGCAAATTTTTCATAAGCATTTAAAATCAGAGGACGAAAAGTTAGGAAGAAGTATGATAAAATTTAAGTACAGTGAAAAAGTTCCCTTCTTTTCTGCACCTTTGGTGCAAATAAGGCGGATTTCATGCTTACAAAGGTTCGCAACTGGATACCTGTTTTAAATGAGCGATACTTTTTTTGCATTCTAGAACTGATTTTCCCTATTCACTTCAACTTGACAGACTTGCCTTTTTCCAGAACCTTTTATGACCTCATGGTGGTCAAATAAGAACGTATAAACTCGCAACAGCATAAATGAGGGATCTCTTTCGCATCAAATCGAGTTTCTGGTCGTTTCACATAACTGACAATCTCGCAATATAAACGTCGTCTCTGTCGCTATTGCAATTTGAATCGATTCCATTGTAACTATGCTCATGTAATCGTTCACGTCACGAAGGGAAGGAGAGAAGGGGGGGGGGGGTTCCGGATGTTGTTATGTCATTCTCTCCTTCCCTTCCCCTTTCCCATCACTTTTCCCTTTCTCTCCTTTCCCACTTCATTGAGCCAGGAAGGAGAAGAAAACTTAAAAGTATTTCTGTCAGTAGGTTGTTGGAAAAATTCAAAAGCAAATTTTGCATTTGCTTGCAAAATATTTGAAGCTTACAACACCTTATGGTCTACCAACATTAATAATTCCTCGTTCCCGTCTCAAAACTTACACAAGCGCTGGGTAAGATAGCGCATAACGGGAGTAACGCTGACGATTGACGACAGATGCATTTTAATGTCGACGCTGCTATATAATATAACGCATTTGAAGCGTTTTTTAAATTTCTCTTGTTGTTTGCGAAGAGTTTTAAGCTTGGCTGTGTGTAATTTTGTACATAATGATTGCCACCAAGTCTTGCGATATTAGTGTGATACGGTGTGATTGAAAGATCTGTTTGCGTTTTCATTTCCTTGAACGGCAACATCTGAATAATATGCCTATGGGGAAAAGCTGACGCTTCCAAATACAATCGACAATCGGAAGCACGCTTAATTAGTTGACGCTAATTTTGCAATCTCATAGCTGTAATGATCAGTATGAAATTTATAGAGCAATCGATTTTCAATACTTTTTATTCATTTTAACGTTCAACTCTTTATACTGTCGATGAGAGAATTCTTAAAGTGTTCCTTATCATTATTAAAATCACCTGAAAAATGTTCTTTCGACCTGTATTCAGATGTTGCCTAAGCTTGCAAATATTTCGCAGTGAAGTCACCTGTACGTCGGGTACTAAGTCCTCATTTTTTTCTTTCTTCTTTCCTTTCTTTTCCTTTTTTTCTTTTTTCTTTTCCTTTCTTTTCTTCCTTTTTTTTTCTTTTCTTTTCTTTCCCTTTTTCTTTCTTTTCTTTTCTTTTCTTTTTTTTCTTCTCTTTTCTTTCCTCTTTCTTTGTCTGAATTTCCCATCTTCTTTATACGGATATTCATTGGATTAGCGCGGTGAATTTTGCTTTTTTTTTTCAACTTGCTTGTTGGGTTTATAACTCAGAGTCTATACGCACACTCACTCAGGTATATTCGCCACCAAGTTCGTTGATCATTTCACGCTGAACGTTATGCTACTCTGTACGTCGCACAACTGTTTTGCGGACAAATGCGTTTACACAAAGAGATGCGCGTTCACAAAGTTAAGTTTAGTTAAGCGTATTGCCGTTTCTCTCGTTTCAGCGCTCTGTGCTCCTCAATGCCATGTTGTATGAATGCTCCAATAAATGGAACTTTGGCTCCAATGTCGTTCAACGTTGCACTGATGGTCAACCTACTTAGTAGATGTTCAGTGTGGCCAACGTACTCAATAAAAAAAAACATCAAATCACACTGCTGGAGTTGTATTATGCATGCACATCGGCAATTGCATACTTCGACTGCTTCATTATTCAAAGTGAAATAAAAATCGGAAAGCTATCAAATCCCACTGCTTGCGTTTCCAACATGAAGACAATGAAGCTGTTGAAAATGCGCGTGTGTCAAAATGGAGGCGTACCGTCGCCTATATGTCGAAGAGTTTGGAGCAACTTCCAAGGTCTCAAGGCGCTCCTCTTATAGTCTCAACACTCTGACAGAGCTCAGGCATCACTCCGGCGTCACTGTAATCGATGCGTGGGGGAGTATGTCCGCCCTCTCTTCTCCAACTGTGGCTCACACGGTCCGGAAAAATGAGGGATCCGTACGCATTAAGTTAGACAGAATTATGTACCTTGCATAAGGGAAGCGTCACATATGACGGATTCCCAAGCAATCACTGCACCTTCATGCGTTAGCGGTTCCCGAGGAATCGCTGACCCTTCCCGTGCGAGGGTCTCAGACGACTATCGGTCCTCGGAATTTCTCCTCTACGATACGTCATTCCCGAGTTACAACTTGATTTTTCAAGTGGCTACCAGTGCTAATTAATTACATGACGACGGCTACAGTGTTGCTTAAACATATGAAAACCTTTACTCCTTTTACCATATCATCGCGCAACCACGTTATTTGTTCGATATGTGTACGTGGCTTATATGACGTATGGACAGGAGCATACTACGCGTTGTCCTCGATTCGATATATAGCGTTCGCTAGAGCAACAACCCCTCAAGCAGTTAATAGATTCGATTCCATTCGCCGACGTTACACAGTTGCCCTTTCTCCAAAAATCGCCTTTTATCGAAACGTCCTAAATTCGACGCTTCTATACGTTCTGTGGTGTAGAAACATCGAAATCGGTGTGTGCCGATAAAAAGCCTTAGAGAGGGTTCACTGCGGAAGATTCTACCAAGGCATGAACCTTGTCCATTTCATTTCTTATCATATTTTGAATTCCTCCGCTCGTCCCCTTTCAACCCATGACCTTGAACGAGGACATTATAGCAAAGGATATCAAATTAGACATAAAAATCTCTGGGGAAAATGGGTCTCCCTCTTTTCAAAAATGTCATCGTGACTAGTTACGTCCTTCATTCAATTTCGGAAATGACTGCTTTCTTTTGCTATTGGCGCATTATTTTATCAATCTCTGGACGTCTTGGTGGACCTACAACTATGCGTCCGTCGTAAAAAGTTCGTTCGCGAGATGCCATCGCCAACTACCGTCCTATCGCTTTTATGAGCATGCCAAAACATATTTTTGACAACTTTCTGAGTCGTTTCTTGCAGAACTGCTTTCGAATGACCTCTTATAGCAGCATTAATTTGCCTCCCTTCTACATAGGCCAACCTCCTCAGTTACTTGCATCACTTTAAAAGAACTGTGTAAAACGTGCACGGATTGCATTTACATTAATTTCGGTAGTCTTTGATTCAGTCCTCGTTCGTTTCCTCATAATTAATGTTGGTGCTGCGATTTGTTTGGCATTGCACAAGGAGCACTGCGAATTCAGAAAAGGACCCTTTTTTCGAAAACATCCGACAAAAGGCATGATAGGGTCCACTTTCGTGGTTGTAATCGGATCTCCTCGCCGAGACATCGAAGGAGGTCGATAGCACCTCATGACCCCTGTTATCAGATGTCATGTTACAGCCTAATTGAACAAACCGTAGCCGGACTGCGGTAGGAAAACAACTTCCGGAATACCATCGGATAACTATTCTTGATGCGTACATACAACCACATTTTGAAAAAATCTCATTCAACACATTCTGTACAGGTCTCGTACATCTTCTGCAAAGAGTGCGCAAAACGGGATGAAAATTCGCTCACCAATTCATGCTCTGTGTGATTGAGACACTCCACAGAAATTTACATATTCCAGATAATCTCTATAAACCCGTACTTGCGGTCTCGAAACGGGTATGAAATCTCCATAAAACAGTATGAAAAGCGAAATCCAAAAAATGGAAAAAAACTGATAGGCAAATTTTTCTTACTATAGAATTTCTGCTAACAAATAAATTTTAAAAAAAACAAACAAAAGCATGACGGAAGATTTCCTTGAGGACTTTTACTGCTAACATGATTTCTTATAAGAAAGCAAACAGCACAGAGAACGCGTGAGAAACAAAATCAGAACACAACTGCAACGCAAATACACTTCATGTAACAAACGAACTGTAGTGATAAACAAGTAGGCATTTTCAAATTGAACTGCTGTTGAAGCCATATTCATATATGGCTTACACCGGTATCAGTGCACGCATGATAAGCGTGACACGGGAAGTGCAAGGAGAGAGCAACCAAAGGCTAAACGCTACCCTCCCGCACTCGCCGTTGAGGGACCTTACACTACTACAGCCAGTGTCCCACACTTCCAGTAGTACCTGATGCGAGCCCACCTCGCGGGTCATTAAATGAAACATAGGATAACGGCCAAACAAACACTATCAGTTGAAAAGAAGACACATGAACAGCAGTAGCAGTAGCAGCGTATCAAAAGTTTTGGCTCAGGAAAAAAAACTTAAAGAAGCCATCCTTTGAACAAGCAGATGATCTGGCTAAAAAGTTACATACACACTGCTGGACTAAAGTTTCAACTTAATCCTATGCGATTGATCCGCCTCCTGAATTTTCTAATTTGATTGAGTGAGGGGAAAACGAAGGAAGATTCTCCCGCAATTTGAGGAAATTTTGGACAGCCTACGGTGAAATTCGTCGGCTGAATGACACATCAGATGAGACAAAACCAATTGAAATATTTAAGCGAACCGAGGAATGAAAAATGTTTTATCGCCCAGAATATGGCGCAGAAACCTACCCGGTCTTAATGTGGAGAAAGTTTGCTTATAAGCTCAAACCTACCAAAAACAAAACAGAACACTGAAATTTGCAGCCATATACACACTGGCAATTAATGCGGTTCAATTACGATTACCATAGAAAGTGCCCTATGGGGAACATCGCTGAATGCTGAGTCCTCACTAGGTAAGTTTTTATATAACAACACGCTATTTTCACTGCAACACAAAATCCACAACAAGGTAGCCCGTAAAACCGGACAAATCCGACTGCGCCTTTTTTTTCACTGAAAAAATCCTTATTCTGCTGCTGTATAAAACTCCAAGCGCGTCACAGGCAAATTACAGTCACAGTGACCATGGTCTTAAAGCGATTCTAAGGAAAAGTATTTCACCTCCAATAACGAAATCCGATCAGATTCACCCATGTTTTTAGAAGGTTTTTCCACAATGAACACTCTCTGCGGAGGTTGTAGACGATTTCAGATTGGCGACAAATGGCCGCTGATTGTTGCTCCGCTGACAAAGACGGTTGGGTATTTCTCTTCTACGCTTTAGTGTTCTTAGAACACTTTGGTGCCTTCGATTCCTCCTCCTTTCGCCAGCACCAACTTTACCAACCCAAGAACGGATGGGAGACGACGGTTCTGAGCGGTCCCGAATTCTCATTAGGTGGAACCATGATAAGGTCGCTACGATTGCATCGTGATCGCTCTGAAATTTAATGGGCAAAAACCATTAGGCAAACTGAACTTGGTTGGAGAGAGCGGCCATCTGTGCATGTGCTCGTTCACGTCTCCCCTCAGAGATCTCCTCTCTGCGGAGGTTGTAGACGATTTCAGATTGGCGACAAATGGCCGCTGATTGTTGCTCCGCTGACAAAGACGGTTGGGTATTTCTCTTCTACGCTTTAGTGTTCTTAGAACACTTTGGTGCCTTCGATTCCTCCTCCTTTCGCCAGCACCAACTTTACCAACCCAAGAACGGATGGGAGACGACGGTTCTGAGCGGTCCCGAATTCTCATTAGGTGGAACCATGATAAGGTCGCTACGATTGCATCGTGATCGCTCTGAAATTTAATGGGCAAAAACCATTAGGCAAACTGAACTTGGTTGGAGAGAGCGGCCATCTGTGCATGTGCTCGTTCACGTCTCCCCTCAGAGATCTCTTGCGACAAATTTGTGCTCTCGACACCAATGGACTGCGAATGACGCGCTTTGCCCGAATTTACATCCAATGAGCCGTGCTGAAATAAAACGTAATTTGCGAATTACTTCGTGTGAAAGATCTAGGCGTTTCGAGAATACCAACGAATCTACCGCAATAAAGCGGTCTAAGCATTCCTCTCTTCAAAACCACCTCCACATTCTTGACAGATAAATGAAAAGTAATTCATGTTCACACGTCCTGCAACAGGTAAATACATCCAGCTTTACAGCATTCTCACTTCGTAGACAAAACCTGGGGTGATGGTGGAGTTGCATACGACATTTCATCGAGAACAAGACTATAGCATTCTAGTTTTCCCAACTTTCGAAAAAGGACTGCCTTTAATTGCTCGATTCACCCAGTTTAACGCAAGCTTAGCGAAGAAGGTTTCCGAAATGAAGCATGATTTATTGCACTAGGTAGATAGAAAGAAAAAAAAATTTTTGGAATCCCAGCTCAAAGCTGATCTGGACAGCTCGGCTCCATCCCTTACTGCCCACCTTTGTGCAGGTGAAACAGCATTGCGCCATTCCTTCTATCAGGTTTTTGCAGCTAGTTTTTTATACTCGTGAAGTTGAGACCCACGGGAAATCGTCAAATGTATGAAAGACGAGCTGGAGATGCAGGCAATCCAGTGCGGAAATATTAATTGCAGATCTTGAGGGACCGTAAACTGTAAAGCGCTTAACTGTTGAACCCATTCTGACAATCTCCGGTGAAGTAACCATCAGAAACTTGCAACTCAGGTTTAAGCTTACATCTAGACGGTCGCTTAACTTTTCGAACGCACTTTGGCAACGTCGCCGTTTCATGAACTGCGTAAATTCCACCAGTCAGTTCGAAGATGAGGGGAACAGATCTCCACTGGAAGTCACAAAAACGTATCAAAAACTCACCTGTACATCTTCCGCTCCAAAAAATGAACATAGATTAATACCCAATTCACCGCACAACCCATAAAACTTCCAAATATACGTCTATGCAAAAAAGCGTAACGAAAGTTAGTAATTGAAACAACATGACTGCCAAAGAAATAAACGAACAAACATCCGATTGTTCGATATCCAAGTGAGGCGGTGTCTCACTGCCATAACCATCGCCCTCCTCGTTCGCTGACAGCAGTGGTGGCGCATCTACGTCCGCACCAGACATCAACTCACTACTGAAATCGTCAATAAACAACCCTTTGCCCGGGCTTTTTTCACATGCTAACGTTCCGTCCTATGACGGTTACAACAAAAACTATGCATCCTGCCACGACATATATTGCCAATTTACGTATGCATATATATGTATACATACATATAAGTGTGTATACACATATATATGTGCCTGTATACATATGTATATACATATATATACATATGCATATGTACATATATACGAATATATACATATATATGTATATGTGGATATATATGAATATATGTAATATGCACCGAGGTTGTTGTGTCACAAAAGCGTAACTAAAACTGAGTTTCTCTGAACTTCTACTTTGTTGCCGGAAATAAAAGAAAACGAAATTCGAACAGACAGAGGTGGCAAGGTGGGTACGACCACAGAGCTCATATATGACTTCAGGTTTTCAAGAAATGAATGCAACATGAGCCCCAATGATGCATGCAGCTCGCTGTCACCAGCTGCGAGCTGCCAAGCGTAATGCGACAAGCCGTTACTTCGCTCTAGTAAAAAAGCATACACAACCTGTTAATAAATTATAAGAACTAGTTGAGATCAGGCGTGTAGGAACCAGAGTTTTAATGGCGGTTGCGGAGAAGAGATTGGTTAGGACAAACGGCCGAAAGCTATCTGTTCCCCTCCGTTCCATCTCAGCTTGAATTTTTTTAGCCTGGGCTCGTTTTTCTTGCGCTTTCGATCACGTTTTATAACTGCTGCAGTATTTGCGAAGAGTTATACCACGTCCTTTAAAATCGTTAGACCTCCTCATGCTTGTTAAGATACACTGAAGTGACGGGAAAAAGCAAAAGAATGGCTACCACAAAGAGTGGCTAAACATGGACTTTAACTTCCTCCCTTCAACGAAAAATCATTGCGGAGCGAGAGCGATGGAGGGGGGGGGGGGGGG
>JPKZ01022848.1:663360-680536 GCA_000803305.1 Toxocara canis
ACTGCCGTCCTTTCCTTCTGCATCCCCTCCCCTCACACCCCTTCGTGACTCCTGTGCACTTAGATAAAACTATATTCTCACCGGAAGGGACGTACAGCGGAGCTGTACACACTCAGACGATGCACAGAGACATAACAGCCTCAGGATTCTAGAAATTTTAAAAGCGTCCATTTAAACTAAGAAGGCGGTAAAAGCCAAGCAAGCGTCAGGAATCGTTAAAAATTAAAACAAGTTCAAACTAATGTGCTGTTTCACCTAAAGCGCGAGATTGGGAGATATGAATGAATTTAACGAAACCTTTCAGCAAATACGGTGGCCGAATGTTGAGGAGGTAGCGTACTCGCTGAAGTCGACGCCTCACAAACTTCTGCCTCAACATCAGCAAACTGTCCTTCGATGCCCTCGAAGAGAAGATCGATCAGCGATTTGGGCTCTGGTTCATCACTGCAACTCAATCAACTCCACAGGCACAGCACCATGGCACCTGCCGAAACAATGCCTAGGAAACCAACAACAAAAATGTTACATAAAATAAATGGCACTCCATATCGAACAACATCCAAAACAGCCCAATTTTTTAGCCTTTGCTAACAACGTGTTTAGAAGCGGTTTTTATGCGTCTTCAATTGTACGTGCAAGTCAACAACCTTTAAACATATCTAAGTGAAAAATTAAACTACGGAAAAGTGCAGCGAATCTCGTAAAGAGTTCTTGAAACCAAATATTCCTGACTGTCTTACAGATGACTAAACTCCCTTCCTCGCATTTCATTCTCCTCGAACCACAAAACGGTAGCAACTGGGCAAAATTTAAAAAAAAAACCGACATGCTTTACTCCGTACGCTCTTCAAACCGCAATTTCCGCACAAGCTGCAATTTGTATCAATTCATCAACACTTCTTTCTCTGACCACCAAAGCCACATAAAACTGGTCATCCAGAGAAAGTGCCTGTGACATGTACATGGTGGTATTCCCCATCGCATCCACTTCCTCCCGTCTGAAAGGAGGCCGAACAAACCGAACAAATTTGCAGCAACGAATCTAACCTGGATAAGTCGAAACTCGACGACGACGTTGATGCCGGATAAGAATCAACATGAGCATTCTTTGTTTTGAACATCAAATGATTCTTCTTCTGCCACTTTATGAGGAATTCTTTCGAGAACTGCAAACGCTCTTTTGACCAACGAAAGAAGAAAAAAAAACAGAAAGAGAAAAGAGAAAAAAAAAACTTTTGGGGAGCATTTCTACATAAAATTTCATCCTAAAAATTATCGCTTTATAAAAAAAAAAACAGCAGGCTTTGAAGAAAACTACCACAGCAAATGAAAACTGGGGAACGAACTCACCGACACATTTCCACCTCCAAAATCCTGTTATTTGCTGGCAAAATTCTATTAACAAAGCCTCACCCTCTCAGTTAACAAATGTAGAAAACGCGTCCTGAGAGATACGAAAGTCCGCGTTCATATCAGCCAATCTGTTCCGTTTTTGAATATAAATGTTCCGAAGGGAAACGAACTTGAAAGTATGGTGCAGCAATTAAGCTCTTCGGCCCTCCGACAATGTAAAAATTCACAGCCAGCTGCCGAAACAGTTTTTGCTCATATTTATTTATCGTACCTTCTCGAACTCGAAGCCAGGGACTCTAATATTCCAGACCACCACAGGCAGAGAAGTCAAACTGAAACTGGAGGATGGGATTTCTGTGAAATTACGCATCCAAAGGGGGGATGGAAGTCGAAGGAGGATCAGTTTCGACATTTTATGTGAAATATCGTTCAAAAGAAGACAGATTTGAGCGGGCAGAACGGACTGAGGGGGGAAGTGCACTTGGCGAAATCTGGAAGAAGGCATAAGAAAGTAAAACCGAATAGAAAGATAATGGGGCGAATGGATTGAAGTTAAAAAATTGCTGCTTTTACTGCGGGGAGAAGGAATGAGACGTTAAATTCGACACGTGCTTGCGTGTTGGATGGCCCGAAGCAGCGGAAGTGCCTTGTCCACATGAACCGCAGAAGCAATCTGGGACCTGCTAGAGCGGGTTTAAGGCATCCATCCGAAATAAACTGGAATTTTTGAAGGATGAGTTGCAAATGTTGCTCTCTCCTTTCAAACGAAGAACCTTGCGTGTCTCGACTTGCTTGCATGGAACGGTAAAGCGGATTCCAACATCAGGACACACGTGTATAAATGTATAACAAATTATGTAACTAACGTTTATTGGATTCAACACTCCGCATTCTTTTGCGAAACGATACGCGACGATATTAAGTTTGCGATATGTAACGTCACGACCGGCCAACGCTTCAGCCTGATACCATTCATTCAATTTCTTTTCCACTTGATAGTAGCTCGCTTTTCGACCTCCACCGCTTACCTGCAACATGGAGTCCATAATCCGTAAAAGCAATTACCATTGCCTCATCGCCCTACGTATGGAGAAGTAAAAAAAACTAAAGAGTTCCTCAAAAAAGAAAAGAAAGAAAGAAACTTCACGAGCGCTGCAGCTGAACAATCCGACACAAAAACGTGCAATCCAAAAGCAGTACAAGTGAAGAAGTAATTACGCAGAGTACCTACTGGCCAAACGCGGTGTTGTGCAGTGTTAAGCGTTATGCAGCAGTCTAGCAACCAAACAGTGGCACTTCTCTCTCGCCCCTCCCCTAACCCCCCTCCCCCCAAAACCAAATTTTAGTCACAGAACTCTGTGCTCGGCAGTCGAGGACACACCCACATGGTATAAATAACTAAAAGGGGTCTCCTCTGCTCTCGCTGCTGTCCTAGCTTTCGAAAAAAAAATTATACCAACTAATTTTAACGCTAATGCGTTAAAATTAAAATCGCATATAAACGACGGCAATATTATTTTCTACGAATTTATCCGTCCTATCATATAATCACACAATTAATTAAAATTCGAGGCAACTAGCTATACAAATCTCAGATTTAGTACACAGATAAAGAAAATAAACGAACTCGTTTTCTGGTGCATTCGACTTGAGACTCCTCTAAAAGCTGTGCTTCTTGTTTGAGCCAAGAACGCAAACATCGCCGATCGATACCCGTCTCACGGGACATCTGATTCATTGAAATACCTCCGTGACGTATACGCCTCACGCATTCCTTAATTTACCATATAATATTCACTTAGATGAGTGCTCTCGACATTCTCCACTAATACAGAATTTTCGTTTCCTTCTTGAACGATGAACGGATTTCATTTAAAAAATACGAAAGTGTGAAGTGAAATGTTACGAAATGAAAGCAAACTGAACGTCGCTAGAAAAACAGTTTTGCAAAAATTTAAACCTTCAGACTACCATATAAAAATTTGTTCAATTTGGTAAAGACGGATGTTACATAGGAATATCTTCTCACATATAACCAATCACAGTTTCTAGCATGTGTATAGTTGTGGACACTGCTACGTGGGTTTTCCAATCAAACAAGTTGTACTCGTTTGAATTAGAACATTTTTTTTCATCGAACTTATCAGAAATAATTCAGGGGTATTCCACGATAAAGTTATTAGACGGATAGATGTGGAAGCAAATTTACACATCCTTTCTTTTATGGTCATTTTCGAATTCAACATAAGCCAAGAGAAAGCGCGAAACGGTCATTGTATTAGCTCCATTTTTCATGAGACCCGACACGGCAAAGTAGCAGTCAGAAGTCCATGGCAAAAAAAGTAAAAGACTAAAAATAGACCCGAATTTCAACCGCCAAAAACCCAAAGTTCATGAAAATAAATATACTCTTGATCATATTTGTGTTAAACTGCAAAGGATTCCAAAGGAGAAAAGCGTACTCTTTTGAAGAGAAGAGTATAGGATTGGCGTTTCCTCACATCACCATTTGCGACGTCCGCACTTGTTGACGATGGTCCAGCAATAGTGCGTAGAGTACGTGCTTCAAGTGCCTATAACATTATGTGCTCTAATAAATAAAAACCACATCATATGTAAGTAAGCTTATCAACTTCTAAATCTCCCACCTAGCTGCAATCGTATCGCTCACTGTACCGGTTTGCTTCCCTACTTTCTCGTTATTTCGGTTTTTCTTATTTTTTTCCGCTTTTTTGCCCGTTCTTTTTTTTGGAGGGTTCACAATCTCATTTTGAAATCAAGCTACCAGCTTCCACTAACATTGAAGATACAAGTGTTGAGAAGTGGTCAGCTCATCTACGATTACGTTAGGCGCTTCGAAAAAGCGGAAGGCTCCCGATCACAGTAATAATGATCCACTGGACCTGACTGAGAAGAAAAATTTTGAACATTTTATTTTAGTCAGGAATAGTTTCCTTAAAAAAAAAAGAAGAAAACATGAAACTTAACAGTTATGAAGTCAAAATGTGCATTTTGACTTGCACGCGCATTCCTAAAGTTACAGCCAAAGAAACTGGCGTTCCAGAGAAAACGTAGAAGTGACCGAGCTCGACTTAGTCATCTTTTTTCCTCGGCTATACTATAATCCGCCAAGTAAATTCAGCATTCTTAATCATAACGGAATTGTTCAAAACAAGTAAAGATGATAACCAAATGGGAATAGAGTGAGCACGTGTTTGCAACTCCGTCCGCCCATTAAACAAGCCTCTTTCAAAAACGACTTCAAATTTTGCGGCTCTAACTGAAACGGTTCCCAAGTTACGACTAGTGACCAGTAACAAATGCGCATATGAACAAATATGACGTCGCCATAATGTTTCGCAAAAGCACGTTTATGAAAGCAAACAGAAATAAAGCAGAACTTAACAGTTCCAACAAGCATGTGTTCTTCTGGATGAGGTTGACTGTCATTTGACCACTCTCCTTGATCCTCTGGTTTGACTCTAAACAAGCAAACAAAAAATAAATAAATAAAACAAACAAGCAAACATCCGCAAGAAGAACTCACTTTAATATCTTATGCTAAGAACTAATACCTATGGTAAGACGAAGAAGAATATGGGAGCATGTAAAGAGCTGAAATTAAACTAAAAAAACGTTGCAAAGTGAACAGATTCCCGCTGTACGCATTATTTCCCAATACTTAATGTGATGATAAAATTTAAAAAAAAAAAACAACATTTTGAAGTGCAGCATTTACAGTTCGATTTTGTTAGCAGTGAAAACAGAATAACTGCGCATTAAAAACGATGAATTTTGTCGTTAAAAACTTCTACGCTGTCATAAAAACTCAACTATGACGGCGAACTGAAATGAATGCAACTCAAAAACGAAATTTACGACTTCGAGTCTCAAATTTTATTAAGTCTGAACGAACGGGAGATTAACGTTCACGATCAATCGAACGGGGAAACATCTCAGCCCACTTCAACATTATATTGTCACGGCTTCATCAAGCGTTTATAGTGTATCAAGGATCATTTGTAACTGCGCTAATCACCTGCTTGACCTAACAGTGCCTCACTTCTTCGCCAGAGATGAGTGTTATTGTCGGCGCAGCAAATCAAAAGCGTACTGCACATACCATATGCATTGGCATGAACTTATGATATATGCCTTATATTTGATGACATCGCTGGCTGCCAAGCGGGGTTAAGGGACGACGTGCTAGTGGATAGAGTTATTTTACTGTTCTCGCGAACAGCAATTTTTGCAATAGAGCTTGATGGGTTTTCGTCTTCTCGTAGTGGACATCACTTGATTTGCATATAAGCCAACCTGCGTTCCATAAAGTGTGTGATAATTTCTTTTATAGGTAACCGCGGCGAGCACACGAACCCAACCTTCTCACTGATCACCAGCACATCACCTCTAAAGCCCGTACTTTTTTCGTCCCCCTATATTAAAAGCTCGTCTCAATTCAGAGGAGTTGTTTAACTTCATAACTTCCAAAGCACCCCCTAAAATTGAACGAATACGCTCGCTACTCATCGCGTTACTTACAGCAATGAATTTTGTGGATATGCCAAAAGACAATGCACATAATCATCTCATCACAAATTTATAAGGATTATTCCGCTTGATGCTAGATCATAACAAATACGAATCGAGAATAGAGATCACTCGTGTACTCAAGATGAGGTGGACAGAGACGGAAGAAGGAAGGGGGCTATGGCAAGGGCTCGTCGGTTTTCTTTTCCTTTTCCCTTCGAGTGGACAATCCTAGGTGCGCTATATGGTACGGACATTATCATACCTTGTCTTTCGTTTAGCTGAGCCAAATAGTTTCTGCGTGCAGGCTAATTCCGAAGATTCTAAAGCAGTATGAGTTTCGGTGTTTGTATCATGGTCACGTGAAGTATCCTCTGAGCGAAAAGCCGTTGCCTCCTTGAGAATATCGTCAAGATTTATGGGACCAGATTCCGATAACGAAATGTTTATCGACATAACCATCAGTCTTCGAGGGATTTCACACAGCAGTGAGATTATCTGAATAAAGAAAATAAATTAACGCGATTGAGGTTCTACTAGAGCGCAATCCGCAAATGCTTCTTCTATAATCTTCATCTATCTTACCGAACAGGAACTGAAGGGTTGGAAACCTTATGAATAGCATGGTTGACAGCTCCATTCCTTAACTTCTGGTAGCCTTTCCTATGCGACGTTTTTTTTTTTTTTCATTGAGAATATATAAATATGCACGTATATGTAGACGTACAAATGCATACGGGCAGAAGTGCATGGGTGACATTGGCAACAGGTGTCCGATGAACGCCCAAACATTCGAAGCTGGCTTCCTGTGTTCAGCTTTTCGATCCCGAGAAGATATCGACAGCCTGCAGGAAATTCGGCGCTTTGCCGAAAGTTACGGTTTGCCGACAAGCAACTCTCTTTGAAATTAATGAGCTACTGTTGCTACAGATGTGTTCGCTTTCAAATTTGAAGCTTCTGGTACCTGTCAATGTCACGGATTCTCTTTCCATCGTTTTGCTCAGTTCGAAGCCTTCCTTGGGAGCTTCTTGCCTTTTCGCGCAGTTGTCAGATCATTGTAAAAACCTTTCATTTTCGAGAAAAACTCGAAGGCGGGATCCGCGATGTTTGAAATAGATAAAACTTTCGAGGACCAAGGTACTCATCCCAGATTACTGGGACATATATCGTCGCTGATCCCACTTGAGCATCGGTATGTGCACCGGCTATGCACGTAGTTACCGCCATTACCGATTCCTCCGTTACTAGCATTGCAGGATGCAAAACAGCGGCCAAAAACAAATTCATAAATTTTTGGAGATTTCTTTGCGCCCGTTACACACGGAGCCAAAACCGGATCGAGAACAATTTTTGGAGCGTGTTTGAGCATCGGTATGTGCACCGGCTATGCACGTAGTTACCGCCATTACCGATTCCTCCGTTACTAGCATTGCAGGATGCAAAACAGCGGCCAAAAACAAATTCATAAATTTTTGGAGATTTCTTTGCGCCCGTTACACACGGAGCCAAAACCGGATCGAGAACAATTTTTGGAGCGTGTTTGAGCATCGGTATGTGCACCGGCTATGCACGTAGTTACCGCCATTACCGATTCCTCCGTTACTAGCATTGCAGGATGCAAAACAGCGGCCAAAAACAAATTCATAAATTTTTGGAGATTTCTTTGCGCCCGTTACACACGGAGCCAAAACCGGATCGAGAACAATTTTTGGAGCGTGTTTGAGCATCGGTATGTGCACCGGCTATGCACGTAGTTACCGCCATTACCGATTCCTCCGTTACTAGCATTGCAGGATGCAAAACAGCGGCCAAAAACAAATTCATAAATTTTTGGAGATTTCTTTGCGCCCGTTACACACGGAGCCAAAACCGGATCGAGAACAATTTTTGGAGCGTGTTCGAAGAGAAAAGTTTCAACGAAAAGTTCTGATTGAAAAATGGGCGTTCCGCTGTTCGGCTTTCAGCGTTTGACACGATACCCGATATCCTCTGCAACGGTTCGGCGTCCGGCGATCTGCCGAGTTCGAAATGCAGCGACGGCTTTACTCTGGGCTGGTCCGCACTGGTTTTTTACTCATCCTTATTTGTAGTGGTCATATAAATGAAGTAGGAAAAACACTCTCGAATGCTACAAAGTACGGAAAATGCTCATCGGACACCCGCAAAACAGAAGGGACTTTCGGGACGTAAACTAAAACACGAAAAGTACGCATATCCGTGACGAACATGTGAGAAAAGCGAATATTACTAGAAGATCGTGGAAGTGTAATAAACTGAGAGCATCAGAACACAATAAGGATTGCATTTGGTACGAAGACAACACCATCCATCGGATCGTCTTGCTTAATAAACTTCCCTCTCCAAAGTTATTAAAATAACGAATCGTGCCCCTTATAATCCCCCTTCCGTTCCCCCATGCAAAACGATCGTCTTGTACAAAGTGAGAAGTTGAGCCAATGTTTTGCTAGTGCAAGCAGACATAAGACGTTCACATTCGAAGTCTGGAAATATTCAACGTCGTAATGCTATTCCTAATTGAAACGATTTCTAGGAAAAGGTGTCGTGTTGGAATGCAACGGAAAAGTATATGAAGTAAAATATTTTGATATGAGCCATATATTACATTACGATTAAATTACTACAGCAGACGGAAATTTGCAGTTTCTGTGTTTCTCTCCTCATACGCCTACCCTCTCCCCCAAGCAACCAATATTTCGGCAAACATATCCAGGGAGGACTTGTACGGCTTTTCCTCTCGTTGTTTTTTTTTTTTTTTTTTTTTTTTTTTTTTTTTTTTTTTTTTTTTTTTTTTTTTTTTTTTTTTTTTTTTATTAATGATATGAAGTAAAATATTTTGATATGAGCCATATATTACATTACGATTAAATTACTACAGCAGACGGAAATTTGCAGTTTCTGTGTTTCTCTCCTCATACGCCTACCCTCTCCCCCAAGCAACCAATATTTCGGCAAACATATCCAGGGAGGACTTGTACGGCTTTTCCTCTCGTTGTTTTTTTTTTTTTTTTTTTTCACTTAAAGATTGCGTTACGGCTTGAGATCCGCCGAAACACTATAGACAAAACGACGTGCAGCGGAAATGTTGCGCAACAGCGGACGGTAGTAATTGCTGGCGGGTGATTTTAGAAAACTACTCGGAAACCGTTGAGGTTTGGTACTGAAACTACTATACCTGTCGTTTGGTAGTGAGTGTTATAATCAAATCGTCGATCACCTAGCCGCCTGATGTTCGTACAAAAACTTATGTAATTACTCTTTCGTTGGAGCTGTACATATCGCAAAAGCGCGATGAGGCTGAATTGTGCTAGCGTTTCTGAAGTATATTTTTTTTTTAAATTGGCAACAGTCTACACCCAATTGCTGAATGGAGCCTTGATTTGAGCACTTGATTTACGTTTTCTATGGGATTGCTTCGTTAAAAAAAAAAAAAGAAAGAGAAGGAAAAAAAAACATTGTTTAATGTCAAAATGTTGGTTTGAGTATTCGGCTATTCTTCATAACGAAACAAAAAACACGACTTCAATCATCGGTCGACTTTGTAAGCGTTGCAGCATAAATCGGATAGTGTCGTCGTTTCGCTTAGTTTAGCTGAGCAGAACTGATTGAAGCCGAAATGTGTTTGATTTGCTGTAATGAGCAGTTTTTTTTTGTTTCCCATCTTAGTTCCCGTATCTATCTATTGTTCTGTCGTTTGCGTATCGTTTTTTTTTTTTAAACCCTGTAGTACCTTTATTTTTTCCCACTTCAATAGTCATGTTTTCTTGCTTATTATTTTGCGTGATCGTTTGTTGTGAACGAGCGTAATGCGTGATTTGTTGTGAACCTATGCGTGTTTGTGAGTACGCATTTTTGTCGATGACGGGTTAGATAGATCGTCGCTAACGTGTGCACTTTTCGCTTCAGTTAAAAATTTTTAAATAAAATCTCGCCATTTCTCGAAAATTTTAGCGGATAATCATCGGATACTGTTTGAGCTGAAATAGTGAAGGTCACAACCGCTGAATGCTTCTCGGTTACTGTTTGTGGATCCGCTTGCGGTGGGTCACCAACCCCTCCCCCCACACCCCCCTTCTCCATGCCGATGTAAAATAATAAGAGAGGGCAAAAATAGACTCATCACCACGGGAATTGTGAAATGAGTCACGTCTCCAACGACAAGTACATGAGCGACGTCCTCCACCCATAATTGGGGGGGAGGGGGAAGTATGCTGCCTATGTACTCTTCCATTCGGTTTGAATTTGATTTGCTATTGTTTTCCTCACACCAACCGGTGGAATTGAGCGCCATACATTACGTGTTACCAGGTTTTTTTTTTTTTTCAACAGACTGTTGAACCAGCTGAAGTTGAAAGCCGTCTTCAAACTTCTGCGGATAAATCTGATAATTTTTTCTTTTTGCACCACAGAAGGCGGTGTATTTGTTGTAAATGATGTTGCAAGGAAACAAGAGATTTTTCGAAGAGCGAAATATAGAAACTTTGAAATTGTCGGACGGGTTCTTTTGAATCCGCTTAAGTTAGAACCCCGCCACTTCCCTCTTAGAAACTTTCAAAAATAAGAAACAAGTCGGTTACTCTACGATACAGCTTTCCTTCGCTATAAATTTTCACGGATCAGTCAAAATATGAGTGCGTAAAATCTCTGTGATGAATTTTTATGGGTTTATTTTCTTCGACCGTCTGAAAAGTAAGCGATAATCTTCGAGATTCGTATGAAAAGAGTGCTGCAAAGCGCATCACTTTTTTTTCCTTCAAGAGAACCAAGTAAGCTTATATTCGGCTGCACTTTTGCCGGCGATGTTTGTAGTATGTGGACCACCTTCAAAGCGCAACGGATCAGGAAGGTGTGCTACAGCATCGTTGAATGGATTTACGAATCATTCGCGTTGTCGACGGCAGTTAACCGTTGGCTAGCTTCACTTTAACGAAAAATAATGAGTCGTTTGAAGTGAACGCAATTTGATTTTCAGAGTGACTCGCAGCGCAATAAGTGAACGTTTTTGAAGAATATTGCCTGACCTAGAAATATAGGTGTGTGTAATGTCTTGCTTAGAACTGTGTTAAGTTTTGCTGTTCGTATTGCTTGCATCTCATGTTTCTTCCGTTGCAACTTCGTCTTGGCTTGTTGGCCATCTATGTGATGCAGGAAGAGTACGCATTCGAAATTGTGTATTAGGGTTGTCACGAATCTTTCATCAAACTCAATAAGGTGATTAAGGTAACCTGATATGTACCCGTTCGATGAGGTTCATGCAGTAAGATCGCAACAGATCCGACGGAAATTTCTGCACAAATGCGAACCGTATTCCTCATCGCCATTTCTGTTTTTTAGCCTCGTTAACGAGTGCTTCTAGCTTCCCGTTGATCGTTGCTTTTTTTTTTCGGCGATCCGCTGCAGCACTAATGTGTGCGGGTTTAGCTGTGTAACTGCGGTCATGGACGGTGTGTCAACAACGAGTATATCAAAGGAAACGGGCACAGGCAGTAGTGATACCGCATCCACTTCTTACCAACAGTGTATGGTATTTCCCTTGCATTACATCCTCGAAAGTGTTACTTGTACTGAAAAGGTGCATGTTGTGGCACCCATTCCCCTCCTGACAGTAAGCACATGCTTCATTGGTGCTGACCAGGGAAGAAATTTATGACGTTTTTGTCATTTTTCTCTCAAATGTTTTTTTTTGGCTCGATCATAGAAGACGTTCCTTTGCTATTGGTATCTTACAATAATTTATGAGACTGGACGCTTTGACGTCTAAAATAACTAGACGCTTT
Organism: Toxocara canis; assembly: GCA_000803305.1. Classification (NCBI taxonomy): domain Eukaryota; kingdom Metazoa; phylum Nematoda; class Chromadorea; order Rhabditida; family Toxocaridae; genus Toxocara; species Toxocara canis. The sequence goes on from JPKZ01022848.1 coordinate 675,039, forward strand.
GACGTCTAAAAATGTCTCTAGGTTTTTGTATGGCTCTCGAAATCTTCCGATTCCTACTGCGGCATTCTGGGCCGTCGAGGTTAATAATACTTGCACATCCCGATCGAAAATCCTGAGTACGCCACTGTACGAACAGATTGTGGATTCGAAACAGGATGTAGGCAAGACGGTACTGCCATCACACTCATTTTGCAACGCTCTAGCTGTGAGTGTGTTTTAGTGTTAAGTGCAGTAGGTACAGACTTTTTCAATTTGAAGGAATTTATCGATTGGGGACGTTTAGGCGAGAAAGTATTCACTGTAAAAACGTTTCGCTGTGATAAGGCATCATTAATTGACGAGTAGCAAAGAATATGGGATCAATTGGGGAAACCACAAGGAATGGTGTACTCTGTTGTGGAAATGGAATGATTTTTAAAGGGGGAAACGATGAAAAGAAATGAAGTGAGATGATAGAATGAAATTGACGAATAGAAGTAGGTGACGTGGAGAAAATTGGAATACAAAGGTTATTCGCTTTCCACAATATAGTATACCTTTGTTAGCGGTTCCTCCTTTTGCTCCCCTTTTTTCATTGTATTCGTCGATCAATGATGCCGTGTTTCGAGGGGACGTTTTCGCAGTAATTATTTTCTGAAGCAGTTTAATTGCGCAATGAAAATGTTTCTCATCGTCGATATATTCCACCACAAAATATATACATCACCTCGTCGCCGTTTAAAAAAAAAATTAACATCAGCTTTTTTAAAACATTAATATCAAATTAATATTAGTCAAAAATTAACGTATTCCCATTAGCCATCTTTATTTATTTTGTATTTTATACACTGTGTGATGGTCATTTCATTTAAACAAGAAATTGAATTAACATTTAGTAAGCTTTTACGGCGGCGCGGCTGTCGGCTTTATCCGTTTATACCCTTTACGATCCCATAAACATTCACAACATTTGACAAGTGCTATTTGAAAGAAGAAAAAAAACGACGAAAGGAACAATTTTCAGATCCCGAGCTAACTGCTGAACAGGAATTCTTCCTATACGAACTTGAAACAACCGACTCCGGAAGTATTGGACTGGTTCTAAGGTGGTCATGAGCAAGTTCCCATTTATTGCATTCTTTTTTTTTGGCTTTAAAGGTAAATGAAAGGTTTTTGTAAGAGGGGGACAGAAAAATGAATGCAGAGTGCTAATTGCTGAGGTTACATTATTGTCGTTGTCGTTCTGATTGAACGCAAATGTTACGACATCATGTAAGCTATGTGAAAAAACGGCTCGTGTATTAAGCGAGTTCTGTTTTTGGGTTATGAGGAAGAGGTGAATCTTAGTGCTGTGACACTGTCATGGCCGGAGAAGGTAGTTTGTAGCTCGGTGTGGTGTGCCATCAAAGCTGTGGCAGTATAGATGAATGACGACTGTTCGGAAATAAAGGTAGAGGGTAGAAGGTACTTACTGATTATTAGTTTTCGTAAATCACCTCTTCGTTTATCGCTGGATGTTCTCGCTTGCTTATAATCCGATAACTTTTATGTTTTATCGCTAAAATTCCGAGTATTGATCGATTCAGAATTGTCCTTCAATTTTGACATAAAAAACATAGTGCGCAATGCGCACCATAAATCACGACCACTTCATGGTTCCGTTATATCCAACGATGAGGTAGGTGCTTAAAAGCTGGAACCGTCGTTTGGAAAGAAAACAGTATTGTAAAAGAGATCGAGCGTTTGTTTATTAAAACTCTATGCAAAGAATGTATGCTCTCTCTTCCTTCTTCCACACATTTCTGTTCTGATCATCATCTGATTTCACTTGACATTTTTAAACTTAACTTTTATACGCTATATAAATTCTTATCTTGTTTTATTGACGCAGATCGTTTAAAGAGCTGCTTGCTGTCGTAGTAAAAATGATCATCATGTAAAACTTTGTAAGAACCGATTTGGGGATCTTAAAAACCACTAAAATAGAATTGTTAATCAGGGATTCTCTTCTCCGATCAGCTGTAATCAGCTTTTATTGTAATGTTATCTTACTGGACCATTTAGTTGTCGACGATAATTCGCCTTGTTATTTTCATTTGGTTGAGGCCAGAAGAGCACAAACTTGATTAGCATCATGCGTGTACACAAGTTATGTTTTATTGTCTTTTATTGTTTTGCGACACTTTACATGGTGAATTTATTAAGAGCGATATATGATTGCGGTGACGTGCATAAGTTCTCTCGTGCTCTTGAGCATCGAATTCACCATTATGATCGAAACATCCAGAAAATATGCTCATATCACTACCAAGGGCATATCGATTCAATGAAACAGTTGCTACAACTCAAATCGCGTTGCCTCGAGATCAAGGTTTTTTATCTTTTTAAAAATTGTTTGATCGTCATTTCCCTGTGTGTGTTAGGTCAAGTAACAAAGTCTTTATGGATTCAGTTTGGGGCTCCTTAGTTCTTGCCCATGCAAGCATTTTGTTGGTACTGGGCGAATCTGAATTGCATCCGTGCTGCGAAGTTTTGTTGCCCTAGAATTTTTCGATGGAATCCAATGATTCTTATCGATCATCTGAAGGATTAGCAGTTTTATTTTAATGTTGTTTTAATCGCCCTATGTTCCATCCAACTCGCGTTTTTCTGTCCTCCCTTTTTCACCCTATTATCCTTGACTTCACCGTCCATGATTTCACGTTTGCTTTCTTTTGAAAGTGCCGTTTTTGAAAACGTTTTCGCTTCCTTTGACCTACATACTTTTGCTAGTTTCTGAACTCTTGTGATTTTATGCAGTTGCATCATAAGATGCGAACACGACCACATTGCCAGACATTTCCGTTTTTAGAAATGCACATCTTAAATATCACGAAACATGCGACGATTGCTGCTTGTGCGCTGTGCGTTAGTGGCATGAGTGCATTGTTTTTTGCAGGAAGATGTGCTGTCTATCGATAACGCTGTTCAGCAGAGCAGTCGACAACTACAGAAACGTAGTGCTGAAATTGTGCGCTACAGGAAGTTGCAAAAGAATGCTAATACTGCTATAGAGCATATCTCGATCTGCCTTCCTGTTCTCGAAAATTATGCCAAACTTAAGGAACTGATGCAACAAAAGAAGTAAGTTCATCGTTTTCTTAAGAAAAAGAAAGTTGAAGACCTAAGAGAGGAGAGTTTTTAGGTGCGAAAAGTAAATGCGGGATCTTTCATAATTGAGAACAGAACAATTTTGGGAAATGTTAGGAGTAGGAAGTGCCATTGAAGTAGATATTTGCCTGATCAGTTCGCGTCTGTATTATTTCCCACATTTGTGACGATAACGAAATTGAAATTATTGTTGTTTCTTTTTTCACACTAAGTCAAAACGTATACTGTTTCTTGAATGTACAAGGAATTTGCTTGGTTGGTTAGTTGCGAAGGATCGTTCTGCAAGTTTTGTAGGCTGTCGAAGGGTTGATTCATCATGCTTTCAGTCCAACTCGAAGGGTTTGACAGTGAGCGGTCTCAGTATAGTAGTACTGGTAAAGGACGCTAAGTCAGAGAGTGTGTTCCTGGTTCGATCTTTACAGTGGCCAACGGTTCAAGCACGGTCAAGACAGTTTCATCCTCGGGAAACGGCGGATTGGTACTTGATTAACCCGTAGAGCTAAGCGTGCTCGGAGAAAAGTTGCTTGCAGCATATGACGGGAATCTCCGCATCGTTGGGATTTCCTGATCGCAGTGCATTCATCGTGAAAATGACGAATGACAGACTACGATACAATTTTGGAAACCGCATTTATTGATGGCTGCGAGTAGGACAGTATGGACCTGAAGGGTGGGCGGGTTAAATATGCTCTCTTATGCTTTTCACATTTTATGCCCACAATTTTGCGTAATTTTTTAAAATATTGAAATATGGATGAAGACCTTCGGCGTTGCTTTTTTTTAGATACTATCAAGCTTTAAAAGTACTCGAAGAGCTGGAACATACATATTTAGTACATGTCGATAAGTATCGATTTACGCAGTCTCTGCAGAAATCAATGGCTCCTGTTCGAGAACAGATTAAGGAGAAATCCTTCTCCGAATTCACCGATTTCCTTGAGAATATACGTAAAGTTTCCGGTCAGTTATTTTTTTTCTTTCTTTTTTCACTTATTTGCATACTACTTTACATATGTAGACTATTTTTCTACAGAGAATTGTTCAAACTTCCTCGAAGTGCTTCATGATACATCGTTTCTTTATATATGCGTGCATATTGGAGTGTACATTTAGAGTTGTTTCCGTAGAAATGCAGGGACGGGATAAGTTTCTTTCCTTGCAGTGGCGAAAATATTGCTTTCTCTTAAATGACTTCCCGAGCGACTGTGGAAGGTTTTTTCTTCGCCATTGGAGCAACAAATCGATGATTTCCTCGTTGTACAATTTGTGTGCTATGTACAAGTTTGTCTTCACCAGCTTCAGAATTCCGGTTGCGACCGCATTTTTCATTCGAATCAATTTGACGACCTCCTTTTGTTTCTCTTGCTTTCCATTTTTTTCGCCCTTCTTCTCTGTCCTTCTCTCCGCACTGTTCTGGTTACATGGACTCGCGATTTTATCCCGAAATCAGGTGGTGGTTACCAGCAGATGGAAATGTGTGGGAAGGGGGAGTTTTTCTGTTTCCTGTCCTACCTCTCGGTCATATGGTGTCTGCCAAGGGTGTCTTGTTTTCAGGAGATAAAATGAACTTTTACCGTTTTCTAAAGTTGTACGTGATATTGAAGGGCGCATTGGGCAACACGCATCGAAATGTACTGCGGAACAGCATTCGTTTGGAATGAGTGAAGCAGAACGCAATAAGCGTTTTCAGGATGAAGCGAAACGTAACGCGCAGAACGTGCAGATCGGTCCGCATTTATTTGTTTTTTTTTTAAATTTTTTAAAATTCGAATAATGATTACTTTGCCTTCGGCGAAAGGTTTTCTATTTTTTTTCGCCGTCATTTAAGGTGAAAACGCTTTGGGCTGTGTATGCATGCGCGCCTGTGTGTGTGTGTGGGTGTGTACGTGCGTGCATATGGGTGAGCTACTTGAGGAAATGGCTTGTAGTTTAACTGTCGCATGTAGTTCATCTCGGTCATTCTCGCCACCTCTGATTTCTGTTGTCGAAAAATCTTTGCTCTTTTATTTCTACTTTTCGTGCCGTAATCGACGAAATGGCTTTCGAAGAGAGTCTTTTTGGATCAAGACGGAGGAAAACCTGGCGATCAGCAGCGTTGCAAACAGAGTCTTTTTGATTATGCTCCATCTGTGAATTACTTTGTGACGCTGCGCTAAAGTGTATCTTCTCTGAAAGTTCGGCGTTCTCCGCTTTGGCCATAAATGAAAACCAAAGACTAGAATTGGATTTTTTCTCACGCTTATTTTTATTTCTGAGGGTTTCTGTGCTTGCGACCTTACTCTCCCCAACTCTTAGGACTTGACATAAGGACGACCCCAGTCCCTGTCCTCCTTCTTCACTCCCCTTCTCCCCCCCCCCCCCCTCCACCA
>JPKZ01022848.1:680722-718943 GCA_000803305.1 Toxocara canis
TCTCCCTGCCCTAGCAACTAGTCCTGTTATTAAGCGTTGATCTGGAAGTGCGAGCAATCTGGTTCATTTTACAGTGGTTAATGTTCTTGTGTGAGTAATCGCTTTATTGTTTAGAAATAAAAGTGGTCGTCGCTAATGTATACTCCTTTCACTCTCGTCTGCCAAACTTTTCGAAATGGTGAAAGGTGCATTTCCTTTCATAGGAAGCCTATATGTAGATATTGTGGATCGGTATTCATATTCATAAAAGTGCACTTTTTTTGAAGATTACGTTTAGCATTTTTATTTGAAGAGTTGTCCTCTGATGGTTCGATGGTGATGAAAAATGATAAGACAATGGAACGGAAGATTCCGTCGGTACAAGAGGACGACGATCTGTTGAGTGCGCAAGACCTCATTGATTTTACACCAGTCCATCGCTGCTGTCAGATATTTAACGTTCTGGCCAGTCTTTCTCTTGCTGGAATTTTTGTTTCTTTTTTAAAAATTCTTCTGAAACTGTTTGCTTGCACATAAACGTTTTTTTCCTGGCGCGAGATTTATGAAATACGTTCTCTTAGAAAAGCTAGTTTGGTTGCAGAAAGTAGAGCAGCAGAGGAGAGGGATGCAGTCTCTTCAAAAATTTAGCGATACAGGCACGGAACCGTCGCACGGATTGAAATTTTACCACTGAAAACGGTTTGATTTCCGTGGCTGTCGAACGATTTTTCATTCACTCTTATGTTTCCATCCTCAGGCTTTTATGATCTTAGCAAATTTATAACATCTCTTGTCCTACTTTCGCTGCTTCTTCCCCTCCTCTTGTCTATATGTAAACTCCAAGGCCATAAGTGCTCTGTGTAGTGGATCTTTGTATGGGAATGAAAAAGGGTTGTTTCGGTAAGGTCTCACCGACGAAGCTAAACTGATGAAGAATTGAAAAGAAATATGTGAAGGTGATTGTTACCGTGATTTGAGATGGGTGAATCTCAGACAGCGTGATTGGAGAGTCAGACTGTCGTTGTCCTTCTGTGGCTTTCATTGTGGAGTATCGAACTTTCTGGATTGTGAAGTTTTTCCTTGGCATGGTTTTGCTCTCTCTTCCTGCAGCCATTTGGTGCCTCAAATTGACTACTAATACCAGTCACCCATTGCAATTCATTTGTAAGCGTCATTATTGTTTCATCTCCTAGAGGTCAGTGAGAGTCGGTGTCACACACCAAGCTCTCTCGAGCAGATCAAATGATAATCTTTTTTATGTGTTACAGGGTGCAAAAGAAATTTTTGACGCGTATTATAGAAAGCAGAGGAAGGAGCAAGCGGCCGTAGTCATTCGACCACCGAGCAAATTGGTACCTCTTTTCCAGTCTGTATTCCATCTTGAGAAATTCCGATGCCAGTATCAGCCTGTTTGCCTCTGCTTCCTTTATTAATGTCTATCGTACTTCCTTCAGTGAAGTCCCAGGGAGCTGAAGAGCAGATTTCTCCACAGAGGTAGCACCAGTGGAAAGCTATGTCGGGGGAGAGTTTTGTCCAAGGTAATACTGTATGTATAAGATTTGTTGCAACTTGACCTTGAAGTTCATATATATGTGACGTTATATTTCCGAATTGCTTATTTTGAACCTGAACACACATTTTTGTCATTTATCATGGCTTCGACTATTCTGTATACGCGGGAATTCTAAAGATGAACTCGTCTTGGGGGTGTTGATTATTTGAAAATAGCGGAGAAGTTTGTTTTGAACGTTTTTATTTGAAGCAGCAGTCGATTCATTCATATGTGCGCTATCTTGACGAGATAATTGGGTTCTTTGTTGTCGAGGATCACATAATGCAAACCGAGCCAAGTCTGGTTACGGCCGCCTACAAAGATCAACTCTGGGAAATGGCCCTACAACAAGTTACAACTGCAATGAACACTCATTTTGTAAGTTCTCTACTGTTCATTTGTGTGCATTCATTTTTTGGAAGACCTGTTGAAGGAATTAGCAAGAATTCGGGACGTTTTAATTTAAGGAGAACAAAGAACGTTCGTGCAACTTTTTTACAGAGCATCGTGGCATAAAGACTGCCAGGAAGCAATCGATGAAGTTTTTAAGTTTCTACCTTATGGAAAATTACGAGTTCTTCGCTTAACTCGCTTGCTATCGCCATTCTGATCCAAACTGATTTGTCCTCAACTTTGGGAGGCTCATTTTTGTGAAATCGATGCATTCGAGCAAGATGCTATAATTTTTGTTGAATATTTCGTGAAGAAGAACCAGAGAGGTAATGAATGATTACTTCAGGGAGGTTGCTTAGACGTGGAGATGATGCTACGGATGAAGAAGGTGATTTTACTATTCGCACTAACAATGAAAAGTTACGGATTTGGAATCGGATCCCTGTATACGCTTCTACAGAACTTCAGGTTTCTGTCTACTAAATCTTTCTATGATGCGTTGAGAGGTCGGTGAAATAGCTGTTATCCCTATTATAGCCTCTGGGTTTCATTCTTACAATTCTACTGCAAACGGGTCTTCGATCGAAAGTGGGCTCTACTTACGTCACGAGGCGGAAAGTCTGTTTGGAGCATTTCGGTCATTTTACTTTGCGTTTTGAAATCAGGGACTGGAGAAGAGGATGACGAGAGGATTCATCCTTATTAGCCTCAATAAGCAAAGCATTTTATCCTCAATTCGCTAATCGTGTATCATGCACGATTTGCATCCACAAGTGCGTTTGTTTAGTCAGCGTTTTAGCGATCCTGATCAAGGTTGACAAAACGCTTAAAGATATTACAAAATTCCGCTCCTGTTCTAAGAAACAATTTCTCTGTATACCATTTCACCTTATAAGTAGCTGACTTCATTTCTGTTAATATCCGTTCGTTAATTGTTCGTAAATGTTCGTAAATGTTCGGTCATTCGTAAATGCGAACGTTTTGAAGTTTACAAATCCTAGTGTTTTCCAGAATGGATCATCAGCCTTGTTTTCGTTTTCATGTTCTCGTTTAGCGATAGTATTGAGACACCCATCTGGTTCGCTTAGAATGTGCATTGTTGCAGAGACCAATATAATGAAATTCTAATGCGCGAATACTGTGCGCAGTTCGAGAGGGATTTAGACAACGACAACTATGCGCCGATCACAGCTCACAATGAACAGCAATTCAAAGCGGTCATCTCACAGTTCCCCTTCTACAAGCGCGGTTTGGATCAGGTGAGTTCATTTTATACGTAGGTTTCATTTATTTCAGTGATGTGGCAAAGGCGGCCAATTGCGTTTCTTAGCCGATGTTTTCTTCACCTGTACTGATTGTGGTAGGAAAAGGTGAAAGAAAGAGATTTATCAGTCAGTGATTTTCTCATCCTAAGGCGCGGTTTCCAGCCTTCGTAATATTGTTGCACCAAACCGAAGTTTGAGATATAGACATAGATTATATCGTAACTTCGTCTTTTTTATGGAAACACTGCGGACTTAAGAAACACTGGCAATAGTTCGTAGCATATTTTGGCAACCTTGTTCGTACTTCAGTTTTCGGTTTTCAGCTGCGAATGACGGGCACTGATAGCCAAAATTGGGATACCCACTCCCAAAGGATCTTTTTTTTTTTGGTTTGGAGGGGAGAAGGGAAGGGCTGGCGCATGGTGCAGGAAATCTGATAGGCGTGGCACAACTTTCATCGCATGCATAAGCGCAGAGCTGGAACGTAGCGCCACTATTTATTGGGGAGAGGGGTTAACCGTCCGTAAGAGCGGACAAGATCGGTCAGAAGGGGATGCAGCTTGTCCAATGTGCAAACGCAAACAGTCAGTAATAGAGGTACAGCTGATCAGATGTGTTTCTGGCAGTCTCAAACTTCGCAAGTTTTCAAGTCAGAACCATATGTGAAAAATTATTTGTTAGAGATGGCAGAAGCATTCAAAACGCAATCTGGTCCGAACTTTACCCGGGGGGGGGGGGGGGGGGGGGGTTGCGCGGTTTGGATCAGGTGAGTTCATTTTATACGTAGGTTTCATTTATTTCAGTGATGTGGCAAAGGCGGCCAATTGCGTTTCTTAGCCGATGTTTTCTTCACCTGTACTGATTGTGGTAGGAAAAGGTGAAAGAAAGAGATTTATCAGTCAGTGATTTTCTCATCCTAAGGCGCGGTTTCCAGCCTTCGTAATATTGTTGCACCAAACCGAAGTTTGAGATATAGACATAGATTATATCGTAACTTCGTCTTTTTTATGGAAACACTGCGGACTTAAGAAACACTGGCAATAGTTCGTAGCATATTTTGGCAACCTTGTTCGTACTTCAGTTTTCGGTTTTCAGCTGCGAATGACGGGCACTGATAGCCAAAATTGGGATACCCACTCCCAAAGGATCTTTTTTTTTTTTTGGTTTGGAGGGGAGAAGGGAAGGGCTGGCGCATGGTGCAGGAAATCTGATAGGCGTGGCACAACTTTCATCGCATGCATAAGCGCAGAGCTGGAACGTAGCGCCACTATTTATTGGGGAGAGGGGTTAACCGTCCGTAAGAGCGGACAAGATCGGTCAGAAGGGGATGCAGCTTGTCCAATGTGCAAACGCAAACAGTCAGTAATAGAGGTACAGCTGATCAGATGTGTTTCTGGCAGTCTCAAACTTCGCAAGTTTTCAAGTCAGAACCATATGTGAAAAATTATTTGTTAGAGATGGCAGAAGCATTCAAAACGCAATCTGGTCCGAACTTTACCCGGGGGGGGGGGGGTGCTGGTTAATTCACATGTGCTTTTAGTCTTTTGCAACTACGGAAATCCGTCGAGTGGGTTTAGTAGCAGTTTTGCCACAACTAGTATGTACGCCTCCTTGAAAGAGGAATGCGCCCTGTTGTGAAGGGGAAAGATCTGGGAGAGGAGGGCGGGGGGAAGAATCCTTGAGGGGGAGGGAAAGTTCAGCCATTTATATGTGTCATTTTCATGTCTTTAATACATTTTGTTAGTTTTACTTACTTATCCACTTAATAGTTTTTGTTAATCATCTCAAAGCTTAGTACGGAATAGAGTCCGTCCTTGTCGGATCGGTCGACTACCAGACGTTGTCTCGGACATTGAGAGATTAGTTTGTCTTATGTTTTAAGGCTCTTGTCTGAAATGAATCCTTTCCGTATCATTTCAGACAAGCTAGGTTCTACTATTTAATGTATCTTATCATTCGCGGCTTTCAGGAGCCATTTCCTCGCGTCTTTCCTTTTTCGAAATTTGTGCCGGCAGTTTATGGCCAAGCTAAGAGCTATTTGGTTGGATGCCTTAAGTTTATGGAACATCTGCAGCTGTCACCTTCTGAGGTCAGTCAGTCTTTTTTTGTTGTTCCCGTCCTGATTGTGTTTTTACCCCTTCTCTGCTTTTTTTGGCGTAGTAGTTGAGTTGGATGAGGCGAAGGAGTTATTCCCAGGAAGTAGCCACATCAACTTTTTACAGCTGCTTTAACAATAGGAAGGAAAAGTTTGCTACTGCGATTAGTGAGAGTTGTTAGATAAGAATCAGGAGGCCATTTGAGGTGATTCGCTGTTTGAGATGTAGATGGAGGATTACACCATTCGTATCCATGATTTCTTTCTCTTGCTCCCCTTCCCGTTTCTAGCGTATTGCTGTCGCTACTGTTTTTAATAGTTCGCGTGTTTTGCTGTAAAATTCAGAGGTTTAAAGAGCACTGTTCACCGATGAATGTTCGAGTGCGCAGAGAAGTGAAAAAGGATTGGATATGATACGGAAGGCGATTTGCGGCGTTTACGGTTGAGCGCAATGAAAAAGTGAAAACATGAGGCGTCATTGATGTTGGCCTCATTGAAAAATCCCTCATTGCAATGATGACCTTGGTGACTGCCGAATTAAAGAGTCAGCTTGACAGCCGCCTGCTAATCGGCGCATGAAGTTTAGCGTTAACTTTGTAGGTAGACGATACGGTACGTCGCTATGCGAACGTTTTATTGGCTAGGTGGTCTGGCTCGTTGAAAAGTTTTGTTGCTAGCAAAAGAAGAACTCTTGTTCAGGTTTGTACTCGCTTTCATCTTTTTTCTTTTTGATGGTAATATTGTTCTTTCTCAAATAAAAATGTTCGTTCGGAGAGAAGTCAACGTAAATTTGGTGCCGCTACTCCTGTACAAGCATTGCTTCAATGCAGTCCGCGCACCATTACGGATTATGGCAACGACCCCTGCTTTGCTCGGTTTTCGCTTTGAAGAACGGAGCTATGATATAGTGATTACGAATCTGCGGTATATGTTAAGTGATTGTATTTTTACTTTTTTATGATTAGGTTGGCTTAGTTCCACATGCCTCTCCATTTCATCTCTTATTTGACCACTGTATATTTCTAAAATGTCGAATTTTAAGTTGGTGCAAATAACGATCAATATTGGTTATCTGGAGAAGTCGTGCGGTTCGCTGGAGCAGTACATTAGTAAGTTGACGAACAGGAACGACGGTTCTACAACGAGTTCGGGTCACTTACTCACTCTCAAGGACCAAGTCTTCCGGTCCTTCTTGCGATTACTGTTTTTCTTTTGACTTCCCGTTTAATTTTTAAGTAGAATAGGGTCTTTGCTGAAATGCTATCGCGAATCAACTTGGCTGTGTTTCGGTCTCGCAGCATTGAATGTTTCATGGGAAAGCATAAATTCCATACTTTGCGTGATTTGTCTGAAAGCCATATTTCTCAGCCTCAAGATGTCTGTGGGGCAATTTTTAGGTGTTCCAACGAGTCCCGTCCTTGGCTTGCCAGATTAACCCCTTAGTTCACCGAATTTTGGAACGGTGGGCTAGCCAAAGTGCTGGTATGTTTGCTTAATCGAAGGACCGATAGTTATGCTGGTGAAGTGATGTACGTAAACTGGCACTCACTGAGAGCCTGTTTGGTTTTGTTACAGTTTCTAGCTTTGCAGGGATGCTCGTTCGGAGGTGGAGCAACAGATTGATGACGCTCTAAGGGATAAGGTGGATGCCTTTCTAGAACTTGGTGCGCTCTCCTCGCAAGTTTGCTTTTGCTTAACGACACTCGTTCACACGTCTAATATTTTACTGACTTGATTCACACCATAACAGTAGCATGATGCTCCAACTTGCGTGGAAGGGTGGGGAAGACGTAAGATTCACTCGGAAGCTTGACAACTTGCGCAAAATTTCATCGAAACTGGGAGATGGAATGCGCTTATGTGGTGCGCGTTATCCGCGCTTTTCACTTGTTCGCCAGAATTGACCTATCTAATCGCAATTGCGCAGTTCAGGTGGGGAGAGGGGGGGGGGTACAGTCAAAATTTAGTACGATGTACTTGTACTTTTTTCCAAAAAATCGGTAGGATACTGTACTTGTACCACCCCTCGAAAAATCGCACTGTACTGTACTTATACTATACTTGCGATTTTAAATTTGGTACGATACTGTACTATACCCGGTATAAGTACAAGTACAGTACGAAAAGTATTATACTTTTTGGTACGATGGCATCACTAACAACAACAACAAAAAGTGAACTATACAAGTATCGAAATGATGCTCGCCATTTTCTAAATGGATTACTTGGGTCCAGTTTGCGCTTGTGGTATTTTTTATCAGCACGGGTTGTCTTCTTGCTACGCATCCGAATCTTGTGAGTTGTGTAACCATCTTTTGCCTGGTATTTTTACGATCAACTTTTGCCAAGATGTTCACGGTCTTTATAAAAAGACGTTTGAAAATTGCTGGGTTGGAAACCCCATGAAAAGATTTTTAGCTAACTACGATTGGGAGTTATCGAGCTCGAGCGGTCGTGCTAGTGACTACATATCGGATTTGATTAAATTTCTCGAGACAACATTCCTATCCTTTACGAATTTACCAGCGCTACTTGCACGTCATGTTTGCATGCAGGTATTTTTGTTCTCTCATATTTGGCTGCGGTTTCGGGAAACACATAGAGATGGAAGTTTGTGTTGTTTTGCAACAAAACAAATTTTCCTTAAAATGAACGAACAAAGATTAACGTAATGGAGGCAGCAGAAAAAGATAATTTCATGAGGGATCGTGAACGTACAAGGGAGCAATGGCACTAATGTGGTGTAGCTTTTGCAAAACGCCTAATTTGTTTTATGGCAGGTCATGTGATGAAAGAGGGCGCTCGGGAGTCATGTAATAGTTCGTTTTATTGGTCACTTTTGTTTGGGTGTTGAACGCAGGAAGTGGGCAACTGGAAAACCGATGCGAATTGCGCGCAAAACAAATGGATGAGTTAAGGTTCAATATTTACAATAGATATTAGGCCAGAAAAGTGAGGTAAATGTAGAGTGGCTGTTACCAACAGTGTGATAGGTTAGCTCGCATGAATTTTTTTTGAGCATTTATCACAAGGAAAAATGAATTCAAGAAAGTTTTAACTGCTATGGTGTTTTTGTTTGGTTAAGATCTGCAAGTATCTGGCGAATCGTCTTTCCGATTTGTTGCTTTCTCCGGATTTGAAGGCGGTAAGCACGGGCGCACTCGACCAGTTTGACCTCGACGTTATCCAGTGCGAGCTGTTCACTTCGCAGTGTCCAGTTGCTGGACTTGAGGTAAACATTTTTAATTTCATGCCTACTTATATGACACTCCATATAGGGTAATACTCAACGAAAAGGATTGTTGCCAGCTTTTGTAACTGTCGTAGAGTTTCCACATCGAAGCGTCCTTTTGATTTCGCTGCATCTGCTAAAACAACAGCTTCTGGAAACAGTATACCGAATGTGGGAATTGGTTTACGTAAAAGATATTGACGTTGAGACCATATAATGCGTCGAGGAAGATGGTATAATATATTTATGCTGACGTTTCGGCTCAGCATAAATATATTATACCATCGAAACGTCAGCATAAATATATTATACGATCTTCCTGGACGCATTATATGGTCTCAACGTCAATATCTTTTACGAATATTTATCGAATATGCGTCTGCGTAACAACATCGTTGTCAAACATTTGCATTAATTGGTTTACGTTAGTCCTTCCCACATGCTTACCAGCTTACTCTGTCCCAGATAGGTGAGAGTTTGGATGCTTTCTCTACATATAAGTAGTAATGAGAGCATTATGTCGCAGTTATAGAGTGGCTTTTTGTCTTGGGGGGAGGGAATTAGTTTTTTGATTTCTCGTGCATCCCCACGTCTTTTTGTTAAGCGTTTCATCTGTCACAGTATAAATGCAGGGCTTGCATCCATGTTGATGGTACTTGAAAGATGTGATTATGAGAACGGTCGTCTATTATAGGTAGGCAATCGGAAAAGCAGGTCACTTCGCGTGAGCTGAATCGTTGAGTCGTCGAATATTCCATATATCAGGTCTTTCCCATTCGTTAAACATCCTTTGACTAATGTGCTTAATGCCATTAGTTCATTTCTTCATAGCTGTAGTCGATTTTGCGCTGCAGGATGCGACATTGGCGATGACGTTTGCTAGCTTGCGTCAACTGTTGGATCTTGTGATGAAGGCCGATTGGCCGACCTATCTCGCCGATTATGGCAAAGAGGAGAGCAAGTATTCGAGGGTGAAGGCGTCGAGCGCGATCACTGTGCTGGAGAAGTATGATGTTTTGAATTTTTTGACATTACGAGCTGATGGTGCTGTTCATTTTAATAGAGGCAAACGACGAAAGAATTGTGTGACCGATCGAGTTCATATTGTGAGTGCAGAGCATGTCCAAAATGGTGACCACATCTCTGTATTAAATCTGCTTTGGGCTGCATCACTTGTGCTGATGGTGTGATAAGTAATTCTGGAAGGGCGGAAAGCTGAGAAGTATGTGGCAGTTAATGAGAGCTAATATTCACCCTTGTTTTAAAATGAAATGGACCATATCCAGATGCTTCAGAAGTTTCGTAGCATCGGTGAATTGCAGCTTCGCTGTGTTGTTCCTCGTAGCTGAAATGGAACAGAACAGTGAATCAAGAATTATGCTACCTTGCTAAAGAATATTATGAAGATATTGTGAGGATGAGGGTTTGGGCATATTCTGGAAGCTTGAACAGTTTGTGATATTGCAAGGATTAGTGCGTTTATCAATACTGCTGGAGATCAACAACTTGATTTATCGAATTCCTTGCCTGAACTAAATTTTATGGCACGCCACTCCTAATAGAATAAACGATAAGTCAATGGAGCCATTAACACGGAGCATTTGATGCCTTGACACTGGAAGAGATGTTCGAACCTTGTCGCTCTATTCGCTAATCAAGTTAACCTCACGCTTCAACTGTGTATCGAACGATGCGCTTTCTGGAGCAGAATAGCCCAGTTTACAGTCGTCAGCATACAAGTACAACTTAAAATTCGAGGGTATTGTGCTGTTGTCATTAATAAACAATAGGAAAAATACCGGTTGAAATACGGAGCTTTTTAGTTGGTTATACGGACACATGAGTGGAGCAGTTGTGAAACAGTTAAGTGGGTTTTGGAAAGTATCATGTTTTCATGCCACTAAAATAAGTTGCTATTCGCTTCGAAGCAATGGAAGTACCAGTTCTTTGCAGAATGATCGAGTTCGAGCGGAAATCGTCCAGCTTCTTCGCGAAGGGTCGCGAGAAGGACCGCAAAAAGCTGCTGGATACGATTGTTCGACAGTTGAAAGCGCTTGCCAGCCAGTGATTACGTTACTTTTGTGTTATCTTGTTTAATGAGTAAGTCGCCTCATTTGACACTAATTTCGAGCACTCATTTGACCATAACGAAGTGACATCTCAAATTTTATTGAGCTAAGCAGTATGATTGAAGGGCGTGCTTCCGAACTTCAATTAAAAAGAAGAGCTAGGGGAATCTGTTGGCTCCTAAATTACGCCATTTTTTTGGCCGCATGTGTTGTTTTGTTGAGCAGGAGCAATCCCGTCAATAAGTTGAATCAGTTAGGCATAGGCGAAAGGGCTGAGGAGGAAGGAGGGAGGGAGGAAGAGAGAGCGCTTCCCGTTTGGTTTCGTTCGCGGAACGATGAAAGGTGCATGTGAATAAAAACGCGAAGGTAGAGAAATCTATTCATGATGGCATCTCAAATGTCGACGGAAACCATTAAGTTACGGCCTATTACGAATTTCCACTTTTTCCTTTTCGCGTTTTTTTTAGTGACGCAGTGAGGCAATAGTGGAGTTATTGAGGAGTTAACGTTAGTAAATATCAGGCAATGGGCATTCCCGAGCCGCTGCCGTTAACCGTGCATTATCGGCGCTCAAAATTGTTACTTTCTTTTTATCGAACCTTAAATTAAGCGGTAATGAGGTGAACGTTTCATTCTGATGGTTGTAGTAAAGGAGCATGGCTTTACAACTTCGGTGTTTGATAGCCGTTCTTTGTGGATGTGCTTCAACTGTGTTGTGGCATTCCACAACTTACTAGTAAGCGTCCTTATACGGGTACGCGTCATCTGTGTCGCTTTTTGTGCAAGTCATTTCGTCTACAATCGTTGTAATTTTTAGTCATTGTGAGCAGCACCTGCTGTACGGTTTCAATGGGTGTTAACGCTTACTCGGTTATAACGAGGATTGTAAGGAGAGGACCTGCTTATTGGTCACCTGGCGGGGAGAGGGGGTATCAATCGTCCAAAGTTGGAAACTACAAAAATTAAGTGGCTTGAATTGAATTGGATCCGTTTATTAAAACAACAGATCTCACTGCTTTTTTTTTCTGATACAAACAGGTGCACAGATAGGTTTTTTTTGCGCTTTCATATGACATGTATGCTGCGATTTGCGCTGTACATTAGCGTCAGAAATATTCTAATTTTTGCTATCGAATAAGTCGTTTCGGAGACATAGTAATCGAAAAAGTTAGTGGAATGGTAAGGAGCGCAGATTAATTTAGTGAAAAAGCTTAAGAGGGAGGCGGGCGTTTATGATTTTTGAAAATTTTCGGGAAAGGTCCGGTAGGGTGCTGGTTACGAACTTATTGAACGTTGATACTTTAGGCTTGTTGAAGCGCTACAGTCGGCCGCGCTTCAGGTTTACGATGAAAGGCACAAACCGAAACGGTAGCGGCACGTTTGATGCATTGTCATTACTTTTCATAATGGAAAAAGCGCAGAATGCTGGCACTGCGCCAAGGATTCCGCTACCGCATTCACCTCTTATCCGACATCTTCGAGCGCAGTCGACCATACTGTGCCACACTTTTACCGAGAGCTGATGAAGAGTGAGTACGAATTTTTCCAAAGGACCAAAATAAACTTGAAAATTTGGTTAGGCAGAGGTTGATCGCGCAGCGCTTCTTTTTATAGGCAAATTTTTCTCGCGCAGAATTGTTGTATTGTGTAGTAAGTATTTCAGTAGGTATTTCAGAAAGAATTTTATTTTTGTTTTCAGTAGTGTTTGAAACATTCAAATTTCTTCATGGTTATGCGAATTCGAAACACAAAAGGAACAACGAGTCAATCGTGAGCTCTTGCCATTTTCATTTTCTTGTACTGGTCTATTGTCTTCCAGATTTCTGTTGTGCTTAATATTTAAAATGTTTTATTTTCTCTGTGTTTGTTTCTTCTATTTCAGCGACTAATTGTTGCAGCAGATGTAACTTTCGCAAATGCAAACATTAGGGCATTGCTCCTTCATCCTGTTTTGTTTCCCGACTCCATAACTTCACGATTTGCATACTATGTTGATAATTGAGGAAATCCTTTCATGCCAAGAGGATGATATTGAAAGTTTTCCTATTCGTTTTAATTCAGTGATCTGGATGAGCTGAAGTTGGTTCACTGGCAATAGTACTCATGCGCGATGCTCGCATGATCGAACCGTCATGCTAACTGCTCGATGCTGTACACACGGTTACTTGGGCACCTTTTTTGTCTGCTGCCCTTTAAACTTCACTCATGTTTTACAGCGTTGCAGATGTCATCATTTTGAAACGCATCCTTGTCGAGCCTCCGAAGTTTTTTGGTGGGTTCACACAGAAATTCGGGCAGTAGATGAGGAATGAAATAGAAAATAAGAGACGCGAGGAAATTTCAAACAGGAAATGCCGACTAAATGCTTGTTTGATTTCTATGTCGGATAGGAGGGAAGAGGGGGGGATGTCATCTATGTGCTTCTAATGTAAAAGAAGCTGGCTAAGCATTTATATGATCCTTTGCTGGATGTCTAATTTCGTTGATTTTTACATTTGGTTCGTATTGCCAACTTTTACCGTCGTATTCTTATTTTATGATGCTGTACTAGTTATGTCGTATATTCAGTTTAAAAAATCATCATAAACACAATGTTATAAGCAATGCGAAAAAACAGCAGTTTGATGACAGACAGCTAATTGCAATGATGAGAATTTCGTTTCCAGGTTGTTTTATTCTTGTTCCAAAAAATCAACCTTAAATTAGAAGATACGAAGAAATTTAATTTGCTTGCTGCTTGAGGAAAGAAGGTTCAGCGATTAGTTCGGAGAAGACGAACGTCATTATCTGGAGAACAGGTTGAGTAAACAAACCTGCGAGCGCAGTGTTGAAGTCGAGAAGCCTGTCACATAACTAGATGTGTGGTTCAGCTTTTTTTAACGCTATCATCGCTTTATTTCAAAGGGAGAAATCCAAATGAGCTCCTGAATTTTCGGCATTCGGAACTATCCAAAATGATGGACTATTTATGAAAGAATGCACTGCGGGGCGACAGCATATTTGATTGTTATCATTTGTTCGCCGCTTCTTTCTGGCGAATTACCAACGCGTGGACTTGTTCATGGTACATACGATGGTACATACAAATAAACCGTGGGTGCCTGCGAACTGTACCATCGTTGGCCATTAATGCGGATACGTGTGCGTTCACTAATCCTACGTTCGGAGTAGGACGAACGGGACCCCCCAACAGCAGAAGACAACACGGCCGAATTTCAAGTGCGAGGTGAAAGCGCTTTAAAGCATTTGATGGCTTGGCGATATTTCCACTCCCGCTTCAGCGTCACGGACCAGAGTTGTTCGTCCTTTCTATGTCGGTTGAACCAGGAGCGCTCGTGTATAATGACAGCCACAACTACAGAAAAAAAACACCAACAAAAAATGCCTCTATATAAAGGATGGTTCGATGCAATTATGAACAGTATAATTTCACGGAAAAATTTCAAAGCAGATTTCGGTAGCAAATAAGCAGAACGGTTTTGTGTGGGATCGTCTTGTTAGGATTAGCTTGATTCTCGGTCATGAGATCTTGGTGGTGAGTATGCGCAATTGTCGAATATGGAACAGATACTGAAGTGAGTTTTATGTAACGGAAGAGGAATCAAGTGAACTTTCCACAACCAGCACGTCGTTTAATAATTGATATGCCGGAAGTGCATGTTGGAACACCTGTAATCTTTGAAATTTGATCATAATCAGTTGCTTTTTCTCAGCTCAGCGAAGGACACATCCTTGTCATCTGTCGACAGTCGAAAATTTTTAGTTCATTCTTTTAGTTTGACTTCTGATCGAAAATCCCGCTGAGGCCCTCGCAATTAACTCCGAGGTGAATTCACATATCGAATATAGAGTATACCTTTCATTCATAGGTCAAAACCCGTGTGCGCTCGTTCATTTGATAACAACAATTCGACCATCAAATACCATTCGGGGTTACAGAGGAGAAAAAATTTTGGGAAGGTTGGAAATTGATTGAAAAAAGTTTTGCGCTGTAACATTTCTGGCAACAAGCGCTTTTTTCAATCGTGAATAGATGCGTAAACAACGAAGATATTCAATTTTTGCATGTGCGGCGTCGACCTCAATTTATTGTGAGGAACTGAGTGCTACGTAAAGGTTGTAAGCGAAAGAGGACGGGTATCCGGTCTCCGATATTTTTGTGAGATCGCCGATCTTTTTCTCGGAAGACGTGATATCTGAATTTTGGCTTGTTTGTTCTATTTTTTTCTTTTTTTTTGTGTTCAGCTGAGGCAAATTTACAGCGTGTTGTTATTTTGCTTGCCTTGTTTCCCTTCCAAATTTTATTTTTCCGATCAATCTTCCCTCTCCCCATTCCCCTTTCCTTCACCATCGCCTTCCCCCCTTTCAACCTCATTGAAATGGTAGGGCCAATAAGCACTCCGTCGAAGTTTGCCAATGCTAATGATCTTCGGTAATCCGGTCTTTTTCGACACGCAACATACCGTTCACTCTATACGCTTCGAAAGTAGATGGACTGAATACTTGTCAGACAGCACTGGTACGGTGATGCCATGGGAAGAATTGTTGCTGTGAAAATGCTATTTAAGTTGCTCGACGTCGTCGTGTTGGCGCAGTATTTGTCGCTTAACGATATAACAACGTCTTTGTGCAGAAACAGACCTTATACTATTCGATCTTTCTTAGAGTTTTCGAAGATGGTTGGTAAGTTCGAAATCGTTGAAGGTCGGGAGTTTTCTGAGCGGTTTGCAACGATGTGTACATGGTCTAGATAGGGATGAGACCCTAATTTAGCAAAAACATCACCAATCCAGTTGAGTTTTAGTAAGCACAGTGGCATGCAAAGAATGAACGTCGTTGAAGGTCCACGGGAAGAGTGTCATTCAGGGACCGGACCAGTGATAAAGGCCTACGGGGGGAGAGCGTTTTTCGTGGAACCAACCCAACGGCAGTGCGCATGCTTCTCACACCTAGACGTTCACGAGAATACATTAGCAGTTTCATTAGTTTTAGTATACGATTGGTCGACATGAAAGCGATCAAACGTGACCGCATATTACCAACTTAGGACCCAATGTTTATATGCATGCGACTCGTATTAAACGTGACACTTTTTTATATGTAGCATGCAAAAATTTGAATAACGGTTTGCAGCAGTGAAATAATCGCCGTAAATTTTGATTCGTGACAGGCATAAAAATTAGGTAATAAGGTTATTGTGCGAATTACATTAGGTAGGAAAATGCTAAACCTAAACGCTCTTGCAACTTGTCACATGCTGTTTTGCACAAGTGCTCCATAAACGCGGTGATTGATTTTCCGGTTGGCGGTTATGTCAGGTGGTCATTATGTTGCGGCAAGCGCAAAATTTAGCGTACCCTATTAACTCGACTAAAGCGTCAGGTACCATGAAGCTCATGGCTCTGCATTTTTGAGGGAGATGGGGGGAGGAGTGTTGTGATTGTACGACAGGTTGGGTACAGGCGTCGATCACATTCGACGCATGATCGTCGTGCCGCTTGGAAATATGTCATTTATGAAGTGCATTGCGTGTTTGCTGCCGTATGGTACGGGAGCGTACTTTTCTTGGTTCCATGCCCCACCGGGTTGCTTACGATTCCATGCATGTGCACTCAGTTCGTATAATTCAGCATTTATCTGGTAGCAGCTTGGAAAGCGAAAATGTAAGGCACATATCGTCTGCGTAAAACGCTGGGATGCGAACACGTAACTTATGTAACAGAGGTCCGGGCGGCCGCGCATGCCCTACGCTTTCGATTCCCTACGGCCCTTATCTCTAGAATCTATATTCGGTGCGTATACATTGGCCATTGCAGCAAAGTCAAGCAAGTTAGCATTTTTTTCTTTCGTTCCAGGGTTTGGATGGAGGAAGGATGTTCACGCGACTTCCTCCATCAGCGCGATCGAGAGGGGCGTTCGCGCAGTTTGTCGCATCAACACAATGGGGAGGGATGCTCTCGTGATCTCGCATCCCAACACTGGTACTGGGGAGATAGCTCGAAGGACCTTATCGCCTCAGCCATGAGTGTAAGTGTTTATGTAATCACTTCAGCACTCGTACAGTGCCATCGGTACAAACTATTGCCTCCAAGCGGTTTTGTACAACGACCATCGTCTTAAAGAGCCCGTTTGAGACTCAGTTTTTGCATCTGCGACTTCAACATAGGAGAAGGGGAAACCAGTCGACATTTTGCCATTCTCATCTTCGACGCAAAATTTTTCCACATAGCGCTGTTTGAAGCTCATCAATCATGCTACCATTCATCAGTTGCATTCTTGCGTATAATAAATCTACGTTGGCAGCGGAATATATTTGCAGGATGCTGTTCGGAATAGGTGCCTTCTCGATGCTGCTTACTTTCGTTTTTTAATCGGAATCACCACTGGTCGCGTACATGCTGTTGCAGCCGCAGTAGTGGTGTGGTTTAAGGTACTCGGTGAGCCGATCGTTCTCTGGTTTGGTCTGTGCACCGGCCCGTAGTTCAGTCATGGTTGCCTTACCTGCAGCTGCTGGTGAGTTGGGAGCGGGTTCACTAATGGACTTGAACATGCCCAGAGGGGGCCACTTGCTGGGTACTGCAACAGTCGCAGTCTAATCTGCAGCGCTTCGTTACAGTGGGGTTATTATATGAAAATAATGGCGAAGTTGGCGCAATTTGGGAATCGGCTGGTTTTCAGCGCTCTGAGCTATAGTTCTTCTTATTGCCGACTAACAGACAAACAGTCCGTAGTGATCCAAGAATTGCTTTTATTCACTAATCTTCTGGCAGCTTTTTAGTTGCAGTCTTGATGATTTTCGTATTTTTGTTGTTTATTTAATTCTTACATTTTTTGGTTTACTTCGTTCTTTCTCTTTTTCTTCCCTGAGTGTAGTTTTTTATCATCGTCGTATTACCAGTAAAGTTGTGGCTATGAATCCAACAGCTGTTTCTGACTGATGAATTTCCAGCTTCTTTTGATGCTAAGTGCGACAAGAAGTTTCTTTTGGTCTCATGTACCACTTGAAATCAACCTCCACGGCATCCCCTCACTCTGTCTGAGGTCATCATCACTGTTCTGCAGTGGTCGATCAAGACGCGCAATGTCATTTTTTTAAAAATGACGATATTTATTCGTTTATATCGCGTTAAAACAGCAAGACTGCTGCTTGTGATACCGACCACGTACAACAGAGAAGTGTATCCCATTGACTACGCTTTATGCTGGCCAATACGCCGATGCCCAATAAGATTCAAATCCCACTCTTGAACCATACGCCAGTCGTTGAACGTGATTTACCAACTGCGCCAATTTTAACTGCCCTGCTAGGGCGTCCGCTCTCGAAAGTCGACCGAAAAGTTTGTCGATGCCCTTCGTGTGCAAGAAGTTTCTCGACGATAGCCGGATAACCAGGCTGGATTGTGTGGAACTAGGGAGAATTGAAGAAATTTTAAGATCAAGGGGCAGAGGAGAAGAATCGCTCAGTCAACGTTGAGACATGTATTACTCTTGCTTCGTGGGTCCGTGGGCTCATACGGCATAACCCCTACTTCGACGCTGCAGAGTTTCGATGTGCTCGAATCTCGTCTAGCAATTTATGCGCGCGGTTCCGCCCCGAGTTTCTGAGGTCGTGAGTGCATGTGACTTCATCCCGTACCTCAGGTCCTCGAGCTGGCTAGGCGCACCTCACATCTTGGTATCGCCACTTCTATTAGAAAATTCTTGCTGCCTCATAAGCCCTTGAGGTTTGAAGGCATAAGATTCGAGGACCCGATCTCAAACAACCCTATCTTCCCCCACCCCTGAGCCCTGGAGGCTCGAGGACCTGAAGTCGAATTCACCTGAGATAGCCTTAGAGCAAACAGTGGGGCAGTCGGCTGAACAGTATGGGAATTGAAGAGTAAGAGAAATTCCAGCAAGCCACATAGAAGCTTCTAGCTTCATCGTTTTAGAATTTTGTCTCAGAACAGGCAGTATCGGTTTGGGCAAAATGAGCGCGTCCTCATTTGTTGTAGTAGTCCGAAAAGTGAAGCTAGGGCGGCAGCCTGAATACACATATGCAAGTGCACGTACAAAGAATTAATCAAGCAAGGCCGCCTTACGATCGAAGGGGCCATACGATAGCCGTTCTGAGCAATTCTGGTAGTCTCGAATTCAGGGCATTTTATTTTGCTGAATGGTAAGATTTAGGGATGCCAAAATGGTACGTTCTGCGTTCGTGATGCTTCTACGAAAGGCGATTATACATTGACGATTCGATTCGGCGAGGTGATCTCTTCATTTCTTATCTGCTGCAGTGCATAATGCTTACAATGATAAATGGATAGGAGTTTAGTATTTAACCTTTCTTCGAATCAAACGTGGGCAACCTCATGTCTTCCTTATCTTCTCGCAGTTGGAAAGGAGGGGAAATTACGACGCACAAGAGCGTCCGAGTACAATCCATGTAATTTTTGCTTGTTTTGCATGACTTGCTCGTAACTAGCCAAACTCGAAAGGGATTAAGCGGCATAAGCAGTCTATGTATAGCAAAAAGTGTCTTTGTTCGCATCGTTTCTTAAAACCTGGTGTGCAGTGCATGGAGTCCTGGGCCCGGAAACTCGAGTTCTTAGCTGTTTGTTTCATGATTACTAACATTCGATTTTTTCATATTTATTAACACAGTTAAATTGCCTAGCCTGATTCTTTTAGGGTATGTTCGATACGCCTGCATTCTGTGAGTACAGCTGCACCGCTTTCTTCAGTCCGCACCACATTTAAAAACTGCGCAAATGGGCTAAAATGTGGCCAGAAGTTGAATGGCTTGATTTTTTGAAACAGTTGGATATTTTTTAATAGAACTGGCAGTTAACTGGTTTTTTCACTTACATACCAGCCTGTGATCTTTCTGAGAGTAGACTGTTGCAGACAGTCCTAGAATGGTTCGAACTACTACAGGGTGTGGTGCGTTTAACACGGCTTATAAACTCGTTTAAACTTGGGATATACTAGTTCATGACTAACTAGTTTTGTTCTGAAATGAAAACGCGTTGGACCATAGAGCTTCGGTTCCATTGTATACAGTAGCTTAGTTGAGTTCTTCGCTGTAATTCCATTTTGTTTTCTTGCATTTTTTTCCAGAGAAACAAGCTCATAAAAATATTCGTTTCGGGAGGTCGTTGTGGATTCGCTCCTGAGGAACTTAAATTCGATACGGTGGTTCAGTTGATCGACTATTACAAAAGGAACTCTTTAAAGGAATATAATCGTCAACTAGAAATCGAACTGCTGTATCCGCTTCGAAGACCGAATATAGAGAAAACGATGTGGGTACGTTTTAACCTTTTTAAAATGTTTTTTGCTTTACTGTCACCTTGTCTTTTTTTTCGAATTTCAATTGGGTATAATTTCACTGTTTCCAGAAAGGGCAAATTGTGTGCACGGCTGAGAAAACTTGGAATTGTCCTGTTGGGAGTATTTTGTTTGATATGGATTCCCTGATACTCCGTTTAACGTCGTTGACTATGATTCAGGTAGGAGGTGTAATCGGCCGGTAGTGGAGTGGCTCCAGAAGTTGTTGCCATCGACTGCGATTAACACAAACGATAGTTACCATGGGCTGGGTGGCGATCTGCAGATGCCGTAACTAAATGAAACGCTACTGCGTTACGAATAAACTCCTTGGAAGGTCATAAGATAGCAGTGAAAATGAACTTGCATAATTTTGCTAATATTACGTGGGAGCAATTTTCGACTGGAGGCGAGAGGAGCGGCAGAGCTGAAGGGAGATCAGTCACTGCTCGAAAATGCGAAAGAGGGATTTTCCGAAATTCTAATACATTGGCACAACTTCAGCTTTTGCAGTTTAGCGTGGTTACATGCATATTCGAGAATTTATTTGCATGAATTTGTTCGCTAAAATGAAGAACCTGCTTGTTTGCAGTCGCTGTTTCGAGAAGGTGCACTACTCAAACTCAGTATGTTTATTCAACAAGAACCATCCGTGTACTTTATGCACACAAGTTTGCATCTTCAAAGTCATTGAGTTGCAACTCAACTATAATCCACAAAAACTATTCAAATGAACACTCTTCTCGATTAGCTTCTAAAGTTTCTATCCATCTCTTTCTGGATGAGCTATTAGTAAAAGTAGGCGAGTTACTGCAGGAAATAGATGGAGTGCACAGCGTGGAACATCTACTATGTCAGCTGCGTGGGCTGCATGCAGCTCGCACTCGAATTTTGCGATTTGACGATCAGATATCTGCCGAGCTAGATTCGTTACGCGAAGAGCTGCAGAGAAAGCGACAAGCCCGTGCGGCTTTCAGTGCCGCCCACGCACTCTTCGTCAACCAAATGGAATTAATTACTAAGTTAGCTGCTTGAAGCAGTGCTTGCCACATTACTTCCCTCCCTTCCACCTTTCGTCTTTTCTGTGTAGGCCTGACTCCTTGCCCGAAAATTTGAACTCTCAATTTTTTATACTCCATTTTAGCTTTCATTTTACTACTATTTTTCAGCATTTCGAAAATGTCATTCATCACCTGCCGTATGAAAATTTAGAATCAATTCCATTTTCATGCCCATGCAAAAATCCTCGCTTTGCCAAGCATCGGACGTAGATCCTTCAGCCTACCGATGTTTTTTTTTTTGTTTCATCTGTCTTACTTCAGTGAAACTATAAGCACTTTCTTTCTGCGATCTATGAATAACTCTTACAATGTATATCAGTAAAGCCTGTGGAACGCTTTTATGATCAAAGCGTTTGTCTGCTTTGCTTACTTTCGTTCTGTATTTTTGCGTTTCGATACTGACGCGTCTTTTCGTTGCAAAGGCTTTCGTTTCCTTCTTATAGAAGTGAGATTGCGCATAAAAGCGCTATCCGGAAAGAAATCGAATTTGGAAGCAACAATGTGGCTCGAGACATTGAATGCGACGGCATTGTTTTGTAACGTACCGCTAGTTTTTATTGTATCAGACTACACAGATGAATGAAATCATCTTCAAGGTCCAAAGGCAGTTAGCAGATTTTCCGTTTTTTTAAACAAGCTTAGATTTTGAGAATGTTTTCTCGATATTGCTTACAATCGCATCCGATCAGACGGAGTCGGCGTTATAGATCTTATTGCGAAGATATTTTTTTTTGCTTTCAGATTTCCAAAAAACTTTTCTCCCATCGCTGTTCGACTTGTTTAACCATTACGCCAATGATTGTTAATCTTGGAAAGCTAATTTTGTAATATGCACATAGTCATCATTTAGCAAAATTCTTTTCAGCCTAATTAATAGCTTTGATTTACTTGCAGGAACAAAGAGCTGCTAAAGAGTGAAGCAGACATAGCTCATCTAAATATAAATATTGAATTACAGCAACGCCGGTAAGTTGATGTTTCTCTGTTTTTGTTTGCATTTCAGTCAAAAGTTTCATTGCAACTTATTTCCCATCGACTTTAATACGTTTCATTATGAACCAACTACCTGTTGAAGGTTAGCTCAAGTGATCGTTTGATTGCGCTAAAGCCGCTTGAGAAGATGAAAAGACGAGCGGTTTGAAGGCAGCATGCCACAATAAGATGGCATCAAACAGTTGGGCCGTTAAAAATTTTCGCGCAAAACTTCACCGTTTTTTTTTTTTCAAATTTGACTGTCTTGCATGCGTTGGTAGTTCAGCGGTGGCGTGGTAGAAGACGCATCTTTCTGTAAAATGTCTTGGTGAATGGACATCATCTAAAAAACAGCATAATATACACGGTTTACTTTGTTTTCTGTTTTTATCGTTCCTGCGAATTCCGGGCTCGGCGATCTTATGCCATTGTGAGGCCGCACACCATGGATTTCGTTCTTTGATGGTGGATTTCAGCCAATATTTTGTGGTCCTAAATTCGCATTCATTTTGTTGCACGTTGAGAAATTCGAGAAACTCTGAGGACGTAGATGGGGAGGTGCGCTAGCAGTTGGCTAATATGAAAAAATAATGTTCGTTCAGGTTGGAAAGTATCCGCAGCCAACAAGAACAGATGAACGAGCAGATCGCTGCTATCGAAGCACATATAAAGGAAAGCGAGCAATCACACAGCGAACTCACGCCCAAGTTGTCCAAGCTGCACACGTAAGTTTTATCTATCTTCTGTTTCGGTGCATACGTAATGTTATTTTGTAGCATGCAGTGTTGTAACGCTGGGTCGCTGACGCTTTGCGTTTAAAGCGCTACACCTTATACGGGTCGTACAAAATAGGTGATGAGTTACTGTTTTTGGAAATTCGGAAAATGCTAAAAGAAGCGTGTTCTGCTGTCATGAAGTCACTTACAAGAATCGGCTCAGTCATTGTTATGAATAACATTTCGTCCTCTCATCCAAGAACTGACTCCGCAATTCTATCTTGTTCATTTAGGTCTTGATTCTTTCACACTAAAATAGGCTACCACACAAGTAATTTTCCAGTCACAGCGAAATATCTGCGTGCTGAATATTTGGAGAGGTGAACGTTGTCTTAAATGTTGCCAGGCTCGCGCTTAGTGCTTTAGATCGCTCGGGTCTGTTCGTGTTTAATAGTCAGAACTGAAAATAGTTTGTGAATACCGCTTTGTTATGGTTTATTTAAGCCAAGCTAGAACTGTGGGAAACTTAAGGCTTTATTAAGCTTATCTTTATAGGCCAAGAACATGGCAGAATTTCAAATGCAAAATTTATCAAATAGGCTTTCCGCTAAAAGGTAGCACAAGTTTTTTTTTGTGTGTAATTGTCGCATATAGATTATACTGCGTTGCTCTTTGATACTAGAGCGCTAAAATTTTGCAGCTGTAACACTGCAGCTTTTTAGAGCGCTGAACAGCAGGAGCAGAATTTTGTCAGGATGGCGTATTCTAGGCCGGCTGCTGTGTCGGTTTATTTCAACCTTTGCTAGCCAGACGAGGTAAACGTAGATAGTAAGAGCGAGCATATTAACTCATTTGTTTCAGAGAGCTGAATCAATGTGAGTTCCGGTTATGCCAAATGAACGTACCACAAGCGACCGTTGAAAGAGAGCGGCAGGAAGTTTCCTTCCTAACCGATGCCGAGCCGGAGCCCCTCTCTCGTATCCTTATGCACTTCCACCTTCGTTGGCAGCCTGACCGCTTTCTTTCAGTTGACTGCAGCAAGGTATTTGCTTTTTTTTTCAGTGTTTTCAAATGAACGGATGTTCTCCCTCGTCGTAGTTTGATTTTGAAGGCGTTAGTACTTTGTAACATGGCGGAATACCTGTTCACCTGATTTTTGTTTTCCTACTCTTTCATCGTTTTCTCCTTTATTCCGGATGGTCTACGCGTGTCCGATTTCCAGTTGGGTTTATGAAGAAGTTGCCCGTATAGGTTTATGAAAAACTCGTTCTGCTACCACAATATCTAACAGAATCTGCGGGTTTACAACTGGTGATCGGAGGAGGGATCAAAAAATCTGAGCTGGAAATGTCCCGCGTTCTGTTCGTTTCTTGTTTTTCACTTTAGTACTATCACATTCATTGCATCTTTCTGAAATTTCCACTATTTTTTTTGGATTGCTATCGCAGTTATGGAAGGATCCCGATCCCGCTTTTTTCCTCTTAAAGAATTTCCCTCTGATGAGTTCTTAGGGAGATTGCGCTACAAGCCGATGTTTGTTTACGTCGAGTTCTATGATTGCGTAATGAAGCGCTCGGCTTTTTTTTTGTCGTAGGGATAGCATGCCGCACTCACAAATAGGGATAGACAAAATCGCACACGAAGAGCTCAGCATCTATTTGTCGCCATCTGGAGGTTGGGAAAAAGTAGGAGAGTGTTTAGGAGTGTGACATCACTAATGACAGGTTTTCATTTCCTGAAACCTGCTGTACAGGCAAAGGCGAGCTTGAATGACTACATTGCCCTAAGGGGCTGTGTTGTTCACGAAAAGTGGATGAAGCTATGTTCAAGAGAGCCTGTTCCTCATATTGCTGGGGGACGGAGCATGTATACGCATACGGTTCACTTTGGCTTAA
This sequence comes from Toxocara canis, assembly GCA_000803305.1. Lineage (NCBI taxonomy): Eukaryota > Metazoa > Nematoda > Chromadorea > Rhabditida > Toxocaridae > Toxocara > Toxocara canis. Next base: position 705,261 of record JPKZ01022848.1, read on the forward strand.
CATTAGGTGAAAGTGGAAAATTCGTCACAAGCTTTATTTAAGAGCGAGGTTTTTTTTTGGAGGAGGTTTCAGTCGGTCTCTTTCCAGGGTTTTTGATAATTAGTTATGAGGTTCACTGATACCCGAGGGGCTTTTCAGGAAAATGGAATGAAGATAGTTCGAGCACTAATGGACTGTAATCCGAACAATTCTGATGGCATTTTTGTGATTCGACCGAGTAGCTCGCAGGCTGGCCACTACGCGCTTACTATATCCAACGATAACCGCATTTACAACTGTCTCATTGAACACAGGTTCCTCTTTGTTTATTCGCACAGATATTCTGTTGTATCTTAGTACAATAAGTTTGTTAACTTTTAAATATCAATTCATCTCGTCGAATCGTTTAGCCGCGATACTGACCCTAACATATAAAGCTTACTGGGTTAGAGCTTGGCAGTTAGTTGTGTGAATGCGATCATTTGAATACTGCTCATTTCAGAGACGTGAAGCATCCAGAATCGTGTGGATATGCCTTCCTCAACACAAAACTTTTCTTCCCGACTCTTGTTGATTTTGTACGCTACTATAGTCATTGTTCGATGAAGGAGCACAACTCACAGCTCGACACGCGATTAAAAATTCCTGCCTTTAAAGGTACACTTTAGTGAATGTGGAGTACACTTTAACTGATCTGAGATGCATTTAACTGGGTGTATGATATACCGTAATACAAATAAGGAACACTTTAGTTGATGCATGGTCTCCTTCTGTTTTCAAAATACATCAATAACGAATTTGTTTTTCTAAATGCTGTCAGTCCCTTGTTGGTTCGTTCCCTGAATGGAATACGAAAGCATCTTCTTATGAGAAAGCACTTTAACATGATACGGCGATGAAAGCATAAACATGTCTGGAAAACAATGGACTGATCGTGGAGCAAATCGGTAGCAAGCTTGAGGTGCTTGCGAACGCTTTACGGTATTGACATTTGTCGATCGCTTTGCATTGCACTTCCCTCAAAGCTTTTTTTTCCTTTTTTTTTGCTGAAGCGCTGTCCTGAACTAGCTTCATTGTTGTCGTCTTCATAGGGAGTGACGAACAATAACGAGGACGCATGCGCTCAAACTTGAGTTATGACCACTTCAGGCCGGTACGTAGGTTTGGGTGTGCAAATCGAAAAGTCCAATCGCTTATATCCAATAACGGTGATCCGTAGAAAAAAAAAGAAGACATTTTTGGGCGTTTATCAGTGAATCACATCGAATATGATTAACTTCGTAGTCAGGAACTGCTGTTGACGTAGCGTGGCGTATGATCGTTCTTTCCTTCTCTGCGAGCATCGTGAGGGTATTACGATCGAAAGATTCTTGCATCAAAACATTGATTTCTTCTCTTACATCCTCATTGTTAAAGTCCCTCGACTAGCCTCAGACTGATTGAGGGATGGGAGTAGGGCGTTCTTTCTCTCTCCTCCCCTCGGCCAAAGAGGGGTTTCGTCTTTGTAGTCCCCATCCCTTATGTGCAGATATGGGCCAAACCGTCTTGTAAAATCACATCTGTCATGCTTTATGCCCAACAGGCCTATACGCATCCTTGAAATCCAGTCTCTAACAGTCGTTCAGTTCCATACAAGCTCCATGATAATCTAAGCAGCCACCATTTCAGTGGTGGATATGTTTCAGCGCACGGATTCCTTAAGTAGAATTCAAGTTTTGGAAGTCACATTTTTATACTAACGGTGCTTTTTATATTTTCTGCAAGTAGATATGGGATTATTTTATGGCACAACATCGCTTGTTTTAAAATGAAATCTTTGGGATAATGATATGATGTTACACGAAACAGTCGACCTTTTTCGTGTAGGTGTAACTCTGCCTATAACGCTTTTCCTTTTCCTATTTATTGATTGATGATCTTATGACTGTACCGTGTGATGAAACAAGTCTTTTCATCTTTTTTTTTTTACTTCTGAATTAGGTATAATACACACATATCGTTGAGACAGGCGTTGTGGATGGCGATCATTGTTAGTAGGTACCATATTATCAGTGAATCTTGTGAACAACACTTTTACTCTCAAGAGAATTGTTTTGAATCGTCACATATTTCTGATTCTCTTTTTTTGTCTCTGTCAGTAGCGGATGCAGAAAAAGAAGCACGAAAAGGAGAGAATGAGATGCGTTGGATCCTTTATAAGTAATTTTTGAGTCACTGCACATACACAGTTCTCCATCCAAAGATGAAATGAAGGTTTGTTTCGTTTCAATCGCGCAGTTTTAGCTGCTAATCCTTGGAATTTTCACTCTTCAAAACTCTTATTGAAGCTTTAAAGTTCAGCACATAAATACGCACCCTTTTTTGCTCAATTATGGCAACCAGATGGAAATTCTAGGACTTTAGGAAGTGATTTCTAGAGAACTTTTCCATATTTTAAGGTATTATTGGCCCAGAAATCATGGATGGCGAAGTTTGATCCTAAAATGGTGACTTTCAAAGGTTTTCGAAAAACTAAAGGAGGGAGAGCATGTCCATGTGCGGTTGAGAATACGACCCCGGTATGTAGTTTTAGAGAGTTGACCATTCGGAGAGGGAGGGGGATGAGGGGCCAGAGCAGCCGAAAGCTCATTGTGTCCGTAGCTGGTCTGTTGTAAGCTTATGCAGACGTTGTTTTGCTCTTTTTCTTGGTTATTGTTTATAACATTATGACTTTTATTTTTACTGTCTCGTTCCCAGTCATTTGTGCTCTTTTAAAAAACTTGTAATTATGTAATATTTGTAATTATTCCTAATAAAATGTTTTTTCTTGTTCATGGCAAGAAAAAAAAGGCCTTTTCAAAGGTCGTTGGCATAGCCATTCGGCGAGTAAAGGATCCTCTCGAAAATTTGACTCCAGAAATTTACATGGACGCTTAAAATTAATTCTTTTGGATTTTTTTTCTGGTTTATAGGTACGCGTCGCAAGTTAGCACATGTTTGAAGATGTGCTAACGAAAGAGATTATTTTGCCTGTCGTCGTTGTGAAACTGCAGTTGCTAAAAGTTCGATTGATCCGTTGCTTTATTTTATCGTTTTTTAGTTCTACGTTAATGTCATCCTTTTCGCACAGGTAAGCATATTTCGTTAGCAAGCAAGCTACATATACAGTATACATTTTGGTTTACTGTGTGATGCTAGTAGAAAGCGCTTCACCTATACCCTGAACTCTTCGAAGCAAACGCGGTAGTATGGGACACGAAATTTTCCCGTTGAGGCGGTGCTAAGCGCGCTGTCCTTAGCCATTTCAGTTATATACTGCAACTTTTCCATTCGATGTTTTACCCTTTTGAAGTGTTCCCAGTCTTGTTGGTCGTTGGGTTTTGCAGAATTGTGAAATTAGCGGGAAGATCTTGGTATTGAAAATTTGAACTCATTATGTTAACAGCGCTCCAAGATGGTTTTGCATTAAGTACTGCATTCCACTCTCCACAGAGGAACTTGTCGAAGAGCAGGTATTGTTTGCATATGAACTAATGTCTCATGAGAAAACATTTTCCGATCGGAGTCCCGCGAAGTAGCACTTCCCTGACGTTTTCATTTGGTTTCTTACTGATCGGGTCTCCCTGACAGGCCTTCTCCCTCGCCTCGTCGAAGTCGCTTCCCGACAAATTCGATCTGTTAAACGTGCACTAGCTTTTGCCTTTTTATCAAACAAACCGGGGTCAACCCATTCGGTCAAGGCGTAGCCCTGACTTAGTCCAGTCATTGTTGTCCTGCGACTTTCTTGTCTGAGTCCCATCCTTTTCGTCTTCTTGTAGAAAATCGCTTCTCGCAGAATACTGGTGCGAACCACACTAAAGGCACCGCATGCTTCCGCGGGTTTTGCGGGGGCGTTACATTAAAATGAGAAGCAGTTCGCTGTCTGCATGCCACCAGATAGAAGCTAGCGATAAGACAGGACGCTTCACGCTCAACTTAATAAATGCGGAAATTGTGAGACATTCATCGCAATTTCGGCATGCACAATCAACGCCGAACTTGACGAAATACTAAAAAACTTACGATCAGTATGCACTTCACAGAGAGTGCGGCTGAAGTCAAAAACTACATGTGAATCCTTCCAATTGGATGGTTGGTTGGATTGTGTCCTTGACGGACGTGTCCTTCGTGGACAGAATATGCACAGTCGTTGCGATAAGGGGGGAATGCCAGTACAGGTCAGGATGTTAAAAGTAATTCCAGTTTGTAAGTTATGTCGCCACGTTTTACCTCCAAAGATGTGCATATTATGCAAAATAAATGCTATTTATAAGTGCTTCAAATATTAGCTGGCAGCTTGTGATTATGCCTGGAGGCATGACGTCCCCTGTGAAACAGTAGGCCAAGAAGTAGAATTACGAAGGTCATCGTATATTCGCCGAATCAGAAGCAGCCGCTCAGTATGTGACATGTTTGTGTTATGCTGCCCAATGATGCACTGAAAACTATAAGAAAATAAGTGGGATACCATATTACGCCCAGTAGAGCTCCTCGAACCTTACCTTGGCCCGTTTTTTTTTCATTTCTGAACAACACTGCACAATGCTGTGAATTTCCATATCAAAACGCCACTCAGGAGAGGCTGGCTGACATAAATGGTCAACCTGTCGGCCTAGTCCATCCTTTAAACAAATACATTTCGTCGAAAGTTGTGGGCTGTACAGTAACGGCCTTTTTATTCGGGTTGATTACATAAAATTAATACTAAAGGGTGAAAAGAAAATTCTATGGAGCTCAGTTAAGATATTGCGGTTGTTGTTAATATCGGTCGATCAAGTGAAATGTGGACTTTATTGTAAATTACCAATCAACGATAATCATAGCTAGTCCAGTGTGTCGGTGCTGTTTTCAAATTCGAAGTTCCTCCGAGTTCTGATTTCTGACAGATCCAGTTCCAGTTTCGGTAATTAGAAACACTAATGGTAAAATTTTAAATTACTGATCCTTATAAAACGAATGAGACATGTTCATAAAAAGCATTATGAAGCAGGGCAAAACTCTTGAAAATTTATAGAATTAAGCAAAAGATCAAGTTCCTAACGAAACGATTTTCTTTGGGTATCATCTAGAGCACAGAAAATTTGTTTATGCTAAATTTAAGAAAGATCTGAATTCGAATTGAATCCGAACTATAGCCGTATCCTTGATCCTTATTCAGCTAATAGCGTCGATGATTCGGATTTCAAAACACAACAGAAATTATACAATAAACAAACTTTTTTGATTCCTCTCAAAACCCAAATGTCGGTTTAAGTGCATTGGACATTTGCACCGTCCTCCTGTCTCGCATTTTACTTACGCATAATGTAACATATGGGTAGCCCTCACACTGCTTGTGTGAGGGTTATGCGAAGTCGAGAAAGAACTACAAATTACGCTGAAACCATCTTTCAAGTTGCGGGTGTCCTCTCTCCATTTCGGGGGAAGGATGGAAGAAGACGCTGACTTGAAAGCCTTCGAATGTTCTGGGAATTCGCGATTTATTTTCTTTCAGCTTACTAAATTTAAGTTGATTGAGTTTCGCTACAACTCAGTGAGTTCCCTTGTGAGAAAAGTTAAGAGCCAAAAAGGCCGGCAAAGTTGGATTCCTTTATGCGACCGTAGCGCAAGGAATAAAATGATGGTTTCTTGCGCACCTAGGCCTTCCGGAAAGTGCAAAATTGGTATTACACCGTACGTTTAAACCATAGTAATGGAGTAAAACAAGAATTCGCTGGTGTGCAAGAACATGAAAACTTCGGATCTTCGTGTAGGCTTTTTAAGTTGCGAACGCTGTTACTTCGGTGAATGCCATGGTTGCAGGAAGGTGATTGTATCTAGGCGAAATGCTTGCTACGGGAAGCCAACTGATTGTTTTTGGCGTCTTAGTCCATAAAAGCCCATCTACTGTCTTGTTGATGAAAATACTGGCTAGCGTTGAGGCTTAGGCTGTCAATTATGAGGAGTAAAACAAATAACTGGCACGCGTTGATGCTAATGGAGTCGCATTCGTTAGACTTAAATGTAATTTTCTCAAACACGTCCGCTGAGAATCACTCACTTTATTTTTTGTGATTGTCGCACACCGTACATGGACACCACATTCCGAAACATACGGTCAATAGCCGCATTAACCCAAATTGAATCGCCTTTGAAACCTTATTTAAACGCCCAACTGATAGAGCGCCTTTGTTCTAAAGTTGAAGCTTTATAGTTTCTTCATTCAACATTTCAAATAATGTTCCCAAAAAATTTTTGACTTGTGTTGATGATCAGATTTATTACGAAAAAGCTCTAGTAATGAGTTCGTACCACGCTAGAATGAGGAGGATAGAGACAATGTTCGTTGGGAGCGAAGGGAAGGTTCCGTTGGAAGTTAGTTTTTAAGGAACACCTCAAAACGTGCATTTGCAGCTGCAGCATGGAACGTACATCCGATTTATAACAATATCTATGATAAAGTAAGCCATAAACTTTATTGGTAAGTGGAGAAGTATGAGTAGGAGAATCATTTCCTAAATAAAAACGGAAAAAGCACCTCTCACAATTCAAACATGAGCCTGTATAGGCCTTTCGCTATATTTTTTGAGACGTCTGCGGCCTTCCTGGCCGGATCAAAAGGCAAACTTCGAGATACCGCGCATGCTCAAAGTAGCAGTGCTTTGAAATTACGAATTGTCCATACAATTCAGAACAACTGCCCCAATTCGACTACTGTCTCAAATATATGTTGATTTGTAAAAAACTACCTGTTACCCCCAAAAATTTTGTTCCTCCACCCGTCGACATTTATACGGTCAATTGCGTTATATTCGAATGAGGCGGAAATGTCAAACAAATAACAAGATTAAATGACGAGTTTAAAAAGACGAACAAATTGGGCAAGCCGACCACATAGCTGATCTGTGGGCCCAAAAACTTGATCAGTTATCCTGAAGTAGTACTAAACACATTTTTAAAAGCATTCAGGTCAGAAGTGGTATTCTGATTTTGTAATAAAAACTCGTGCTTCCATATGATGTGCACGTTAACGAAATGTATGCCCGGTCGAGTAATGCAGCCTCATTTTATAGAGACGGAACGGAAGATCTCTTTTGGAAGTTTGCGCGTAAAAAATGAGTGAAACTAGTAGATCTGGCAACTAGATGAGCACCTCGGGTTGTGTCTTTGTCAAAAGGCGTCCAATCGTATGTTTCCTTGCTACCAGCCTATGAGCTTTGTGGTCGGCAAGCAATGCTGACGTTTGCTTGCATTCATCGGTGGCTTGCTTCTCATAGGGCAATGACTTCGCTTTTCGAGCGTACTGTAGAAGAGTAGAGCGGAAAGCGGCCGAAAACGTCACATAAATAACAAAATTAAACGACGAGTTGAAGACGACAAGTAAGTTGGACGCATCAACAACGTAGTTGATCTGTGGGCCCAAAAAGTCGGCCAATCGCGCTTCGAATACGTTCAGAAGCAGTGCAGCCACGTTGCATGCGATAAATAGAAGCACCACAAGAACCTTAAACAAAATGCTTTTCCGCTTATCGTTTTACAAAAATTCGTAAAACTTGTGGTGTACAGTTGAACAGAAATTTAGTCGTGTTTCAGTCACCTTTTCGCCTCGAATAAAGCCTTCCGGTAACCTTAAGATAATATTCAAGGTCGCAACTACGTCAACGTGCAGGTGCGCTACGTCGAGGAGGGAAGGAACTCTGTTCATGGTAATACGATATGTGCTGCTAAAACTGTGTTGTTGTTATAAACAACTGTGCTTTATTGGATATATCTTTGTACTTTTCTAAAATAATTACTCAAGCCATTATATGAGACTTCACAAAGGTACCATTTCGTATCAATATATTCGGCTGCCACCCAAACAAAAAACAATTCGTGCAACTCATTACGAGCTCAAAAAAAGGCCGTCCTGTTAATTATCAACTCCTCACAATTCTATGCATCCTGTACCCACTTTTATGTAACTACGCGTTCATTGTAATCGACAGTTGTTTGAGGAAAAAGAATCACAATTCCTTGCTTACCCGTATGTATAGGAAACAAAATTACAACACATATGACACGATGACTTTTGCGAGCTTCGCAAAGAAATTTCGGCAAACGGAGCGCGCAGCAGTTTTCGTGAACAGAATTTGACAAACGTTTTCCTTGGCCAAAAATATGCTCCACCCGAACGGCAACTTCGCTTTCAACTTCGAGACATGCGGCGTTGTGCCGAGAAAAATTAAAAAAGTCACTGATACATCGATAATGTCACCGCATAACTTGTGGTTTTACATAACTTCATTTGAATCCGTTCCCGAATCTTTACTGAATCGACATTTATTCACACTGAAGCTTTCAAGCCACTCGGCAGATCTGCATAGTCTTAAAAGTCTCATAAAGTTTGATAACTTGAGTCAGCAATATAAAATTTACTGGGAGAAAATTTGATCTTAATCGAATGCAAACTTCGAACTTATTTACGGTCGGAAAAAAATCTTCATATGTAATCGTCTATTAAAAGTGCGCCAAAGTGGCTCAATAATTTCAGGGGGGCCCGTTTCTCTGATTTCATGAGTAAACTTCTTTTAGAGACGAGGACGGTTTGTGTTGTAGATGACGCCAATGATGGTCAGGGAGCAGCGACGCTTAGGTCAGGAAGGGGGACTGGGTTGTTGAGGAGGACAGAAAGGACGCCGATAACCTCATAGGTCCAGGTGGACGAAGAATTCCACAGTTACCCAACAAAGTACTCTCCTGAGTGGCAGCTCTCGCCCAACAAACGCTATCGTTCCGAAATGTCTTGCTTGAAGACATGCGATAGTGATACGGGGAAGGAGCCAGAATGGAGCCATTAACGCATAACTGCTTACCAGAGCGATTGTATCGCCTGAACTGCCGCCACCCTCAGTTTTGGAGACTACCGATGCTCCAATGATACAGAGATTAAGTATGACGAGCACAGCAAGAGGCCCGACCGCAAGAAACAGTGAATACATGTATTTGTAATAAATGAGCATGTACCTGAAATAATGCAAATACAAACAACCCCTTATCACTGTGAACAGCTTTGGTAACACTTAAATTCGGAAAAAGATTTTTTGGTTAACCTGGTAGGCAAAACATATTACCACCACTAATGAAACGTGAAGATCATTAACAAACTAGAATCAAAACGCCAAAATAGTAGGCGAGATGATATTCACAAAATCAAACAATGTCATTCGAACAGACGACGACCACCACTTGCGACTGCAAGATTTCGAAAATTTGGATTTGTAAGTTGATTGTAAACCCAAACAGAAAAACATGTTTTCGATTACGCACATTGATCAGTAGGAGAGAACAGCTAGTCCATTTTGCCCAACTCATTTTTGCAATCAACTTTTTTGTTGTTGGTAATTTCGGAAACCGTCAAAAACCGTTTTTTTCTTTGGTATACTTTGTAAGCGCCATAGGGCGCTGATTGGTTGACACGACCAATGAAAGACATTTTTTAAAGTCTGTGTGTGCTTCACAGAAGGATATATTCGGGCCATCATTAGGCAGCATGGCAAATTCATAAGAAACAGTCCATTAAATGAAAGTTTGACATACATAATCGGCGCTAATGAAACCTGATGACTACAAATGGTGACGGGAGCAGCAGAAAAATACGAACTCAAGGAGCAAAGCAACGTAGGACAGAAGTTATATCGTTTTAGACAAGGAATGTAGGATGAAATTAAGCTTGTAAACAAACGGAAGTAAGCTAAGGCGTGAAAGATAACTTGCTAACCAATGTAACGTTTTCCTCCATTCCTTTTCCATTACAGCTTAACAGACGTGACTTCTGTTCTACATTCTTTTGTTTCACTCATATGTATGTTTTTTGCATTCCCTTCCCCTCCACCCTTCCCCCATTGCTTCCGTAGGCACCATTTATGTATCTTGAAGTTTCATTCACTCGACTAAACATTTGCTTGGTTGCCTGATGAGGGCCGAACGAGCCGAAGCGTTCGATTAAATAAATGCGGCCGTCTTCATTGTTCTGGCTTACCCAAATGGGTGTTATCGTTGATATCTCCATTGATATCTCACAATTTGCTTTCGTATCAAAACCACAAGCCATGGAATGCACGTTTTGAGGGTATAATAAGTTGCTCGATATAGGTCATATATGTTACACCACAGGCGAATCACATTAAAACTACTAAATGGGAGCAACTAAACTACGGCCAGCTGAATTTGGCGATACGCATAGCTCGTAACAAAACGCAACTTGCAGCCATGACGGGTGAATTCACTTACGTGGGCAAGAATCGGAATGGATCAGGACACACTTCTAAGGAGCGACTTTGAAAGTTCAAGTGCCAGCATTCCAGGACAACCGCCTCAAAGCAGTGCGGTATATTGTAAGCAACACTGAATACAACCACGAAAAGCACCGCAAACTTGACGAACAATGTCTGAGATACGAAGGAACGACACCTTGCAGGAAGACAAACCTGCAACAACTCAGTTCACATTAAAACTTCTATTTGCTTGCAATCCGTTCATACCATTTCTGTGTTTTTACTGTAAGCTCATTGTAATCGACAGTTGTTTGAGGAAAAAGAATCACAATTCCTTGCTTACCCGTATGTATAGGAAACAAAATTACAACACATATGACACGATGACTTTTGCGAGCTTCGCAAAGAAATTTCGGCAAACGGAGCGCGCAGCAGTTTTCGTGAACAGAATTTGACAAACGTTTTCCTTGGCCAAAAATATGCTCCACCCGAACGGCAACTTCGCTTTCAACTTCGAGACATGCGGCGTTGTGCCGAGAAAAATTAAAAAAGTCACTGATACATCGATAATGTCACCGCATAACTTGTGGTTTTACATAACTTCATTTGAATCCGTTCCCGAATCTTTACTGAATCGACATTTATTCACACTGAAGCTTTCAAGCCACTCGGCAGATCTGCATAGTCTTAAAAGTCTCATAAAGTTTGATAACTTGAGTCAGCAATATAAAATTTACTGGGAGAAAATTTGATCTTAATCGAATGCAAACTTCGAACTTATTTACGGTCGGAAAAAAATCTTCATATGTAATCGTCTATTAAAAGTGCGCCAAAGTGGCTCAATAATTTCAGGGGGGCCCGTTTCTCTGATTTCATGAGTAAACTTCTTTTAGAGACGAGGACGGTTTGTGTTGTAGATGACGCCAATGATGGTCAGGGAGCAGCGACGCTTAGGTCAGGAAGGGGGACTGGGTTGTTGAGGAGGACAGAAAGGACGCCGATAACCTCATAGGTCCAGGTGGACGAAGAATTCCACAGTTACCCAACAAAGTACTCTCCTGAGTGGCAGCTCTCGCCCAACAAACGCTATCGTTCCGAAATGTCTTGCTTGAAGACATGCGATAGTGATACGGGGAAGGAGCCAGAATGGAGCCATTAACGCATAACTGCTTACCAGAGCGATTGTATCGCCTGAACTGCCGCCACCCTCAGTTTTGGAGACTACCGATGCAGTTACCCAACAAAGTACTCTCCTGAGTGGCAGCTCTCGCCCAACAAACGCTATCGTTCCGAAATGTCTTGCTTGAAGACATGCGATAGTGATACGGGGAAGGAGCCAGAATGGAGCCATTAACGCATAACTGCTTACCAGAGCGATTGTATCGCCTGAACTGCCGCCACCCTCAGTTTTGGAGACTACCGATGCAGTTACCCAACAAAGTACTCTCCTGAGTGGCAGCTCTCGCCCAACAAACGCTATCGTTCCGAAATGTCTTGCTTGAAGACATGCGATAGTGATACGGGGAAGGAGCCAGAATGGAGCCATTAACGCATAACTGCTTACCAGAGCGATTGTATCGCCTGAACTGCCGCCACCCTCAGTTTTGGAGACTACCGATGCAGTTACCCAACAAAGTACTCTCCTGAGTGGCAGCTCTCGCCCAACAAACGCTATCGTTCCGAAATGTCTTGCTTGAAGACATGCGATAGTGATACGGGGAAGGAGCCAGAATGGAGCCATTAACGCATAACTGCTTACCAGAGCGATTGTATCGCCTGAACTGCCGCCACCCTCAGTTTTGGAGACTACCGATGCTCCAATGATACAGAGATTAAGTATGACGAGCACAGCAAGAGGCCCGACCGCAAGAAACAGTGAATACATGTATTTGTAATAAATGAGCATGTACCTGAAATAATGCAAATACAAACAACCCCTTATCACTGTGAACAGCTTTGGTAACACTTAAATTCGGAAAAAGATTTTTTGGTTAACCTGGTAGGCAAAACATATTACCACCACTAATGAAACGTGAAGATCATTAACAAACTAGAATCAAAACGCCAAAATAGTAGGCGAGATGATATTCACAAAATCAAACAATGTCATTCGAACAGACGACGACCACCACTTGCGACTGCAAGATTTCGAAAATTTGGATTTGTAAGTTGATTGTAAACCCAAACAGAAAAACATGTTTTCGATTACGCACATTGATCAGTAGGAGAGAACAGCTAGTCCATTTTGCCCAACTCATTTTTGCAATCAACTTTTTTGTTGTTGGTAATTTCGGAAACCGTCAAAAACCGTTTTTTTCTTTGGTATACTTTGTAAGCGCCATAGGGCGCTGATTGGTTGACACGACCAATGAAAGACATTTTTTAAAGTCTGTGTGTGCTTCACAGAAGGATATATTCGGGCCATCATTAGGCAGCATGGCCAATTCATAAGAAACAGTCCATTAAATGAAAGTTTGACATACATAATCGGCGCTAATGAAACCTGATGACTACAAATGGTGACGGGAGCAGCAGAAAAATACGAACTCAAGGAGCAAAGCAACGTAGGACAGAAGTTATATCGTTTTAGACAAGGAATGTAGGATGAAATTAAGCTTGTAAACAAACGGAAGTAAGCTAAGGCGTGAAAGATAACTTGCTAACCAATGTAACGTTTTCCTCCATTCCTTTTCCATTACAGCTTAACAGACGTGACTTCTGTTCTACATTCTTTTGTTTCACTCATATGTATGTTTTTTGCATTCCCTTCCCCTCCACCCTTCCCCCATTGCTTCCGTAGGCACCATTTATGTATCTTGAAGTTTCATTCACTCGACTAAACATTTGCTTGGTTGCCTGATGAGGGCCGAACGAGCCGAAGCGTTCGATTAAATAAATGCGGCCGTCTTCATTGTTCTGGCTTACCCAAATGGGTGTTATCGTTGATATCTCCATTGATATCTCACAATTTGCTTTCGTATCAAAACCACAAGCCATGGAATGCACGTTTTGAGGGTATAATAAGTTGCTCGATATAGGTCATATATGTTACACCACAGGCGAATCACATTAAAACTACTAAATGGGAGCAACTAAACTACGGCCAGCTGAATTTGGCGATACGCATAGCTCGTAACAAAACGCAACTTGCAGCCATGACGGGTGAATTCACTTACGTGGGCAAGAATCGGAATGGATCAGGACACACTTCTAAGGAGCGACTTTGAAAGTTCAAGTGCCAGCATTCCAGGACAACCGCCTCAAAGCAGTGCGGTATATTGTAAGCAACACTGAATACAACCACGAAAAGCACCGCAAACTTGACGAACAATGTCTGAGATACGAAGGAACGACACCTTGCAGGAAGACAAACCTGCAACAACTCAGTTCACATTAAAACTTCTATTTGCTTGCAATCCGTTCATACCATTTCTGTGTTTTTACTGTAAGC
>JPKZ01022848.1:736482-753613 GCA_000803305.1 Toxocara canis
CCGCCTTTGCGGATTCACATTATCAAAAAGAGAGCAAAATGTGAAGAGTGTTCAGGTGATGGAAATGAAACAACAAATACTTTCTCTAGAAACTTCATGATTTTCAATAACATTACGATAGCAATTTAGGTAATGCTGCGGATAAATCACCTCGACAAGGAATTAGATACCGAAAATAATTGAGATAGTGACTTTTCGTTATTTTCGGCAATAGTCGAAGGCAGTTCGCTGGTCCAAACCGATAGGAGACATGGAAGCTGTTAGATTACTTGAAACAACAAATACTTTCTCTAGAAACTTCAGGGAAGTAAAGGAGCTTTTTCGGTTTTCATAAAAAATGGGCAGCTTTTTATCTTTTGATATCATCCGATCCATTCCGCACATCTTTCATGGCAACGAATTTTGAAAGCTCAGGGGGCCAATGGTTTTTACGCTTTCCACTAACACCAATCAACTGCATGAAACTTCTTCTTGGGAAGCGATAAAGTCCATCTTAGAGGTGAAAATTGGAACAATACGAACAAGTTCGTTCGAACAGCTGTACATACATTTGCCATGAGATCCTCTATAACAAATAAGATGAATGCTACCGTTTAAATATCAACAAAGACGTCGAAAAGCGGCAATAACCGAAAAGAAAACGACGGTTTAAAAAAAACATGGGAAAAGTCAATAATCAAAAGTGATATGTAGGATTTTACAATGCTAGAGAGATCTTCAGTACCACAAAAAGACGTTATTCACAAGTCAACTAAGAAAAAACAAATAACGTAGGCGGTAAATCGACAGCCAGAAAGCGAGAGGAACCTGTAGGCTTCGCCTTTTAAGGACGTACACTGAGGTTTGAAAAATTGTCTATCATATTCGCACTGCCTCACGACTAGAATATGAACTGAGAAATGGATGTGTGAAAAACATCTACCGTATGTATTGAGATGGTTTTTGGGAGTTAATTGGAAGATAAAATTTTTCAAAATGCAAAATACTTTTCAGGACTGTTTGTTATGCTTATGCAAATACTGATTCGTTCACAAAGGTACCCATCTGGATCAGCTTTAAATATGTTTGCCTATTCATGGAGTAAACTGAAATAAGGACAATGAAACTTCAAGGAAAAACTGTTACCTTCACATCCTTTGAAAATAATATGAAACGAAGGAGCTCAGAGGGTTGATTGCAAAAGTTCGGCTTTCATTCAACCGCACGAATATATGGGACAACGAATATTGCAGAAATCTGCATTTAATGCAAGCTTCTACAACTTTTTTTTTCCTAAGAAACAAAGGATGAAAAGCTGTTACGTGTATTTGTGATCAGCTGTGAGGCGGTTTTATCTCATGCAAACTGAAAAAAAATCGAAAGAAATACTTTTCTTCTCAAAAAATTCCCGTCATGTTGCCATAATTTTGGAATGCCGTTTGATGTGGTCAAAGCAGCCTGTAAGAAGTATATCTGGCCTCAATTATTTTTTCATCAAAATGGAAAATTCTGTGAAGAAATACTCCTATTCACACTACTTGTATATCTGAAGACGACGAAGTGACTCATTTACAAAGAAAACGCAATCACCAATTTGTGGCTAAAAACAAAAATTCTAGGCATGTTCTTAAACGTCTAAAGCACGCACTGAGAGGTCGTAAGGCTCATAATCGATGAACAGTTTTGAGTGGGCTCAAGCTCTCCTTCGAGCCAGAAAGCGAGAGGAACCTGTAGGCTTCGCCTTTTAAGGACGTACACTGAGGTTTGAAAAATTGTCTATCATATTCGCACTGCCTCACGACTAGAATATGAACTGAGAAATGGATGTGTGAAAAACATCTACCGTATGTATTGAGATGGTTTTTGGGAGTTAATTGGAAGATAAAATTTTTCAAAATGCAAAATACTTTTCAGGACTGTTTGTTATGCTTATGCAAATACTGATTCGTTCACAAAGGTACCCATCTGGATCAGCTTTAAATATGTTTGCCTATTCATGGAGTAAACTGAAATAAGGACAATGAAACTTCAAGGAAAAACTGTTACCTTCACATCCTTTGAAAATAATATGAAACGAAGGAGCTCAGAGGGTTGATTGCAAAAGTTCGGCTTTCATTCAACCGCACGAATATATGGGACAACGAATATTGCAGAAATCTGCATTTAATGCAAGCTTCTACAACTTTTTTTTTCCTAAGAAACAAAGGATGAAAAGCTGTTACGTGTATTTGTGATCAGCTGTGAGGCGGTTTTATCTCATGCAAACTGAAAAAAAATCGAAAGAAATACTTTTCTTCTCAAAAAATTCCCGTCATGTTGCCATAATTTTGGAATGCCGTTTGATGTGGTCAAAGCAGCCTGTAAGAAGTATATCTGGCCTCAATTATTTTTTCATCAAAATGGAAAATTCTGTGAAGAAATACTCCTATTCACACTACTTGTATATCTGAAGACGACGAAGTGACTCATTTACAAAGAAAACGCAATCACCAATTTGTGGCTAAAAACAAAAATTCTAGGCATGTTCTTAAACGTCTAAAGCACGCACTGAGAGGTCGTAAGGCTCATAATCGATGAACAGTTTTGAGTGGGCTCAAGCTCTCCTTCGTTAGCCACCTTGCGTAGAGTATTCAATGCCGTTAACCCTCAGTCGACAATGCTCGACTCTTGGATTATTTATATAGCAGAAATGACCGTTGGACTTATGAAATGTGATGCGGGTGATGAGTCAGTCGGATTACAAGATGATCACGAAATGTTCCATCAAGATGAAATGTTGAGAATTTTTCGTTTCATCACCGTACCTCAGCTTACATTCACCTACAAAAAGTTTCTTAGTTAATGCGACATTATACGAATTATTAGAAACTATTTTTCATAACGTTTCGACTACCACTAAGTAACTCAACAAAATTCCATAACTCGTTCGAGATCCCGACTTAGATCACGGCTTTGGGAATAATGGCGTGTATGTCTAAAGTGCAACAAGGGTTGAAGAAAATTTCAGAAGTAGAATTGGAGGTGTTTCTTACCTCTACATTCGCTGCTTTCAAAGCTGCTTCTAGCTCAGGTTGAGCTAAGCGAATAAAAAATTTCTGTGGTAGTTTTTGTGATCTGAATCACACGCACTCGGCCCAAATTTCCTTGCACTGAGAGTTCTCACTTGTTTTTATCGTGCTATTCTAGTCGCTCTAACATAATTGCACTCTTTATACATTACCATTCGCTAAATTGAATTTCCCTTTCTCGGAATGATTTACGCAAGCGCTTTCACAAATTCAGTGTACTTCTAGTTCATTGTTATGAGATGCATTAAGCGCCCATGAAGACCACCTCCAATACCGCTATCACAGCACGTTGTCTTATATCACGATGATGGCTTATAAAGTGCTGCAAGGCAGAAGAGTTGGAAAACAGAGCAAAGCAGAGAAAAATAAAGTTGTGGTCCGAGTAATTATTTCGTGAAATACTTACGACTCTTAACTGAGACTTTCCGAATGGTGCAATAGTTTATATTTTATCCATTTCAACTCGAACTAAACATATTTATTGTCTCAGGAATATGCTACTTATTGTCGCAAGAAACAGTAAAAATAGTTGTTGCTATCCCCATCATAATCGGCAATTTCCTGCTTTGTTGCTGAAACCTTTTTGTGGTATCTAACGAAAAATGCAGAAATAAATAGTGGCCTTTTGAACAGCGACAATCGGCAAAATATCTATGCATCTTCATCTTAAACATGCCATTATATGAATGTTCACGAAAAACGGCTGGAATGAACAATCAAAAAAAACCGAATAAACATACGAGTGCACTAAAATTTAAAAAAAATCCACTGAAATATCGATGAAATGAATGGTCAGAAAACCAAAAAACATACACCACACTAAAACTATGCATAAGAAAACACACAATGACGTAAACATGTGTAGACATCAAAGGAATGCGCCGGATCTTTGTGTGGCAGCTGTGCTGATATGAATAGTCGATGAGAAACGCTTTTTTCATAAATTTATTCAGCAGCAAATACCACTGATTAGCAGTCATAAAGATGGAAGGATTTCGTAAATGATAATGGATTCAGGACAAAGCGATTCAGTTCAATTCCGTTCAACCCCTAACGGGCACATTACTCACTTCTTATATTCGTATTGCATTTCATCGGCTGATGCACGCAGTTGGGCCCGTTCTATCACAAAGCGTCAACGAGCCAAATGCGGGTATTGCGAGACTGAATAAGATTCGTCTCGCCGAGTTCGCCCCACGATGGTGCCACGCCTTGCTGCTTCAGCGCGACCAGTGCACCAACCATTGTGCATTGGATGTGTGAGCACATTCAGTGCTAATTGGTTGTAGTCGCGCTGTAGTGCTTGATGTATTTTCAAAGTGAACATTCGTGAACATTAGGCCGCTGTATTTCATCGGCTGATGCACGCAGTTGGGCCCGTTCTATCACAAAGCGTCAACGAGCCAAATGCGGGTATTGCGAGACTGAATAAGATTCGTCTCGCCGAGTTCGCCCCACGATGGTGCCACGCCTTGCTGCTTCAGCGCGACCAGTGCACCAACCATTGTGCATTGGATGTGTGAGCACATTCAGTGCTAATTGGTTGTAGTCGCGCTGTAGTGCTTGATGTATTTTCAAAGTGAACATTCGTGAACATTAGGCCGCTGTGACCGTTCAAGGTGCAGCAACGTAGTTCTGCTTAATTTTGTCAAGTAGGACAGAGAAGCCCATCCAACAGTAATGTAATGACTTACTGCCTATCGTGCCATAGCGTGGCCATTTATAACCTCGGCCTCTTAGCCATACTTCGTATCGTATCGTACCGAATTACCAGCTTCGTCCCGCCTATTGCTCGGTGGCAAAGGAATTTATGCTATCAGTCTCTCACCTGAAGTAGACTTGATATGATATGAAATCTACTCCGTGATAGATAAGTAGAAAATTTGGACAAGTAAAAACACCTTTGTTTAAAGACGATTAAGAAAAACACGGATGGGTTTGGTCAGCAGCTGTGCATTCGAAGTGTACGTATCGAATTTCGACAAACGCAGCGCACCAACAGTGAAAATCGGATTTCCTTAAATGCCGTTACATTTGGCAGTTTGCATGCCTAACCAAAGCTTTCGCTTACTTAGCGTCTTCCGATACCACTTGGGCATGTTTCAACTATCCTCCAACTGATCTTCTTTCCTCACGTTTATCTCCAACTGATCTTCCTTGAACTAATTAGAGGTAAGTTTATTGTGCGATATAAGCAGAGACAGAGCACGTCTTGCATACTTTGAGCCGAGCATTCCCTATTGCGTTGCATCACTTTACCTCACTCCAACCGCCATGTGATTACGTAATTTTCGATGAGAAAAACAGAATACGCTCAGCATGAAATTTTAATGCAATGATAGGTAGGTAGCGTGGAAACAGCTTGGACAGTTCACATGTCGTTAGTGATGGCAAATATAAATATAAATTCGCATGCCTATAGCTCCCATGGTTAAAAAAAAACAACTCTCTAGACCGCAAAAAAAAACAATTTTTTGACACAACAATAACAATTTGGATGTGAGCGGAAGGGATGAACTCATATAAATGTACAAATTTGTGACATTTTATGATCACATTTGCACTTAATCGAACGAAGCAAAGTGATATGGATCGATCGAGAACAAAAAGAGAAATATGCATTTGTTAAGGAAAGCATATTTTGAGGTGACTGTCCATGTTGCAGGAGTCTTCGTTATAAAACGCTCCCCATATAAAATGCAACACTGATCGCACAATAAATGAGTGGAACGTTCTTGGGTCGTGCAAAACAAAGTCGATTTTTGTCAGCTATGGTAGGGATCGTCGATGAGAGACGTATTTACTGCATGTAAAAATGTGGCTTACATGAGCAAGCTCAACGTTCAGCTGCGTGCATTGAGAGGCGAGAAAATCAACACATTATTTACTATACGTTTTATGGGAATAACAAACTACTCGTAGAGGAAATACTTTTATCATCGTTTAATTGAATCACTGTTAGCGGCAAAGCAAATCGCTATAGACGTTTGAATTGTTTGTCAACAAAGTTTTATAACATGTTTGTGCATTCGCTTCGAGTTCTGCAACGGTTTGAATTCATGCTCACACAAGGGCTCATTTCTCATTCAAATAGATGCTTTTTAGCGGCTACATATGGACGCAAGAGAGCCAAAAAAAAAATCAGAGAAGAAATCGCCAAGGTTAACTAACCATTTGTGGATGGTGATTGCAAACATGCATTGCAAAAGTCTGCTAGAAGATTGCCTTAAAGGATGACTTATCAAGTGACGACTATATAACCGATCAGTAAACTTCCAAAAAAAACTGAAGAATTGGTGCCATATTCACGATTTTCAACATGAATAAAATCTCTCACTTCTCATGCAACTTTAAACGTTTACAAATTACTGTTTATTGTAAAAGGCAGCGTATGCTTATCGCAAAGGCAAATGACAGGGGATTATGAAATCTTACTAGTGAAATCGAATTTAAAATGATGATTGCTGTGTTGGCAATGTGTTCTTAGCCAATCTGAATATAGCACTGTCAGTTTTAAAAAAAAATCTACATGCCTTTAGGCGTTTTGATGATCAATAAAAAATGAATGCCTCTTATCCAAATTTGCATACCTCCTTCTCAGAACTAAAAAAATAAGCAGCTAAGCTTTTGCTCTAACAGCGTCTGAGCTTCAACGTTCTAATTGGACTTATCGTTGTTGCAACATGTCTGCGCTGTTATTCTATCCTTGCGTTTAACGAACGTTGGTGAATGTGAATGAATTAAATGATGTCGTCAATGCAATAAAAACAGTTTTTATTTCAGATTTTCTAAGAATGCTTCAAGGCTATTAATGAGCAATGAATGGTATCGCACAAGCGACTCACTTCTTCATCAGCCGATAAGTGTGCTATACTTTCTCAAAAAAATTATTTCGAAAAGCATTTAAAAAAATGTTTTACGGCGTTCGAAGAATATCACTGTGTTATTATACGTGCTGTTTCGTTTCATTCAGCTATTCAACTCATACACAAAGCGACAAAAATTGTCATGTTGCGGTGCGAAAATAAGAAATTCATAAAATGTGCATTCGTGAACATTAGGCCGCTGTGACCGTTCAAGGTGCAGCAACGTAGTTCTGCTTAATTTTGTCAAGTAGGACAGAGAAGCCCATCCAACAGTAATGTAATGACTTACTGCCTATCGTGCCATAGCGTGGCCATTTATAACCTCGGCCTCTTAGCCATACTTCGTATCGTACCGAAATATCTTACCAGCTTCGTCCCGCCTATTGCTCGGTGGCAAAGGAATTTATGCTATCAGTCTCTCACCTGAAGTAGACTTGATATGAAAAGTGTTCTACTCCGTGATAGATAAGTAGAAAATTTGGACAAGTAAAAACACCTTTGTTTAAAGACGATTAAGAAAAACACGGATGGGTTTGGTCAGCAGCTGTGCATTCGAAGTGTACGTATCGAATTTCGACAAACGCAGCGCACCAACAGTGAAAATCGGATTTCCTTAAATGCCGTTACATTTGGCAGTTTGCATGCCTAACCAAAGCTTTCGCTTACTTAGCGTCTTCCGATACCACTTGGGCATGTTTCAACTATCCTCCAACTGATCTTCTTTCCTCACGTTTATCTCCAACTGATCTTCCTTGAACTAATTAGAGGTAAGTTTATTGTGCGATATAAGCAGAGACAGAGCACGTCTTGCATACTTTGAGCCGAGCATTCCCTATTGCGTTGCATCACTTTACCTCACTCCAACCGCCATGTGATTACGTAATTTTCGATGAGAAAAACAGAATACGCTCAGCATGAAATTTTAATGCAATGATAGGTAGGTAGCGTGGAAACAGCTTGGACAGTTCACATGTCGTTAGTGATGGCAAATATAAATATAAATTCGCATGCCTATAGCTCCCATGGTTAAAAAAAAACAACTCTCTAGACCGCAAAAAAAAAACAATTTTTTGACACAACAATAACAATTTGGATGTGAGCGGAAGGGATGAACTCATATAAATGTACAAATTTGTGACATTTTATGATCACATTTGCACTTAATCGAACGAAGCAAAGTGATATGGATCGATCGAGAACAAAAAGAGAAATATGCATTTGTTAAGGAAAGCATATTTTGAGGTGACTGTCCATGTTGCAGGAGTCTTCGTTATAAAACGCTCCCCATATAAAATGCAACACTGATCGCACAATAAATGAGTGGAACGTTCTTGGGTCGTGCAAAACAAAGTCGATTTTTGTCAGCTATGGTAGGGATCGTCGATGAGAGACGTATTTACTGCATGTAAAAATGTGGCTTACATGAGCAAGCTCAACGTTCAGCTGCGTGCATTGAGAGGCGAGAAAATCAACACATTATTTACTATACGTTTTATGGGAATAACAAACTACTCGTAGAGGAAATACTTTTATCATCGTTTAATTGAATCACTGTTAGCGGCAAAGCAAATCGCTATAGACGTTTGAATTGTTTGTCAACAAAGTTTTATAACATGTTTGTGCATTCGCTTCGAGTTCTGCAACGGTTTGAATTCATGCTCACACAAGGGCTCATTTCTCATTCAAATAGATGCTTTTTAGCGGCTACATATGGACGCAAGAGAGCCAAAAAAAAAATCAGAGAAGAAATCGCCAAGGTTAACTAACCATTTGTGGATGGTGATTGCAAACATGCATTGCAAAAGTCTGCTAGAAGATTGCCTTAAAGGATGACTTATCAAGTGACGACTATATAACCGATCAGTAAACTTCCAAAAAAAACTGAAGAATTGGTGCCATATTCACGATTTTCAACATGAATAAAATCTCTCACTTCTCATGCAACTTTAAACGTTTACAAATTACTGTTTATTGTAAAAGGCAGCGTATGCTTATCGCAAAGGCAAATGACAGGGGATTATGAAATCTTACTAGTGAAATCGAATTTAAAATGATGATTGCTGTGTTGGCAATGTGTTCTTAGCCAATCTGAATATAGCACTGTCAGTTTTAAAAAAAAATCTACATGCCTTTAGGCGTTTTGATGATCAATAAAAAATGAATGCCTCTTATCCAAATTTGCATACCTCCTTCTCAGAACTAAAAAAATAAGCAGCTAAGCTTTTGCTCTAACAGCGTCTGAGCTTCAACGTTCTAATTGGACTTATCGTTGTTGCAACATGTCTGCGCTGTTATTCTATCCTTGCGTTTAACGAACGTTGGTGAATGTGAATGAATTAAATGATGTCGTCAATGCAATAAAAACAGTTTTTATTTCAGATTTTCTAAGAATGCTTCAAGGCTATTAATGAGCAATGAATGGTATCGCACAAGCGACTCACTTCTTCATCAGCCGATAAGTGTGCTATACTTTCTCAAAAAAATTATTTCGAAAAGCATTTAAAAAAATGTTTTACGGCGTTCGAAGAATATCACTGTGTTATTATACGTGCTGTTTCGTTTCATTCAGCTATTCAACTCATACACAAAGCGACAAAAATTGTCATGTTGCGGTGCGAAAATAAGAAATTCATAAAAGCGCAGATTCGAAAGGAATTCGAGAACAAAAATAGCAATGAAATACGTGCAATGAGATGCCAACTGTACGAATGAAACTGTACCAACTGTACAAATCACCAACTGTACACGTGCAATGAAATACAAGTTTGGTCATTAAATTCATTTTCAAAATGTTAAATAGTATTGTCCAATATGTAAAGGTGCCCAATATGTAAATTGTAGTCCAAGACGAAAAAAGCGCAAAGTGCCAACAACGACTACCGGTTTCATCAGTAGAAAAAAAAGGGCTTGGAAAAGACGAATCAGACTGATAAAAATGCCATGCTGTTTGGAGAGTAAAACTCTTCCGGTTTATACACAAAATTTCTGCATCAAATTTTCCCAACACTTTTCGAGTTTTCGTTCACCGCGCATCCACAAATGCTGCATGTTTGCTCGCTGCGATGGCGAACGAGATAAAAGCATTCTTGGAAGTACATGAGGATAGAACTAGCACATCCATTTAAGAAAGCCGTGCGGATTTCCACACGAGATACGAGTTTGTCCAATCAAAGCTAGCGATAACACCGATGAACATCATGCCGATAGTGACTGTCAAGGGTGGCATCGATTATTTATTGCTGTACTTCACTGGTATCGAAACTGGAGGTGGCTGAAGGCGAAAAAAGAAATCGTCACAAGCCGCGATGGTCTGGTTAAATGATCAGTGAGACTTCCGAAAATTAAACGGACACAAGTGCAGAAACGATAGAAGGGCGAAAAAATTGGAAGAAAAAACAAACTACTCGCAGTATACTACACAGTTGTGTTACGGCGAACGAAAACCCTTCGGAAGCAGGGCTAGAATCAACCGCTTTCAGCTATGCATGATAGATAACCACTGACCAGTCGCACGCGTTTCTAGTCCTTGCCACTGCCTAGTTGTTTTACCCCATAATTTGCAATGCGCACATAATGATCACACATTGATTGACTTTCCCACACGGGTTCAACGGTGGTATGGATACCTCCATTAGACACTTTCAAAACAAGCTTTATACTTTTATCTTTTATTTCTCACCGACGAGCATGCACTGCACTTCTAAAATGCCGAAAAATGAATGCGCATTAACGTAAAGCTCATCTCAAGGAGTATTGGAAGGCGAATTTACGGAGAAACAGAAAGTCGCTGCTCAATGATAGAGGGGCATTAAAGGAAGTAAAGCAAAAAAATCGAAGGTAATTTACATCATCCAGTAATTGCTGTTGACGTACGCTGTATAGCAGACTTGTACAGCAGTTTTTGTAAGTTGAACTAATTTCCATTCCGACCAGTATCAATAGATCGAAGCGATAAGGAAAACTCAGAACAATGAAAGCACGAAAACTGACTTATTAATGAAGCGAAATGAACTATGCGATATAGACGGGAATGATGATGCCTAATTAACGATATATCGAACAGGATGTGAGAGAGAAATGACGCAAAAAAAACCTTAAGCTTACCGCAAACTAGTAAATGAGTTCACTTTATCGCCGAATCAAATTACGTACAAGTTCCGCTCAGTATCGATTAAATTAGCAAATTCAGCACAATAGAACATTTGCAGCGGCGTTTTATCCTAATCTGACGTCGGAAAACGCTCAGGGTCATCAACATCTTACGCTGAAGCGTTCCATCTGGAGCGGTAAACGCTTGTGCTTGAGGGCGCATAAAACGGAAAGGTGTAAAGAATTTTGCGCTTCTTTGCCATTCGGTGAAGCTTTCAGCTAATAAAATCATTGCTGCTCGCCGCATACAAGCTTTTCGATTGAAGCTTACTCGTAGCTTAAAGCCTTGTAACCGCCGTACACAACGTCCCGTCATCGTTGACATTTGATGCTATTAACGATTTGATTGGCACACATTAGAAGGGTTTACTTACTGATTGTCGAATCAGTTCGCGAAGATAGTTGACATTTGGTGACAGTGCGAGCAGAAACCAGCCGAAAAGTGCGGCGCCGGCACGAATCGCACTCAACCAACGCCAAATCACTGGCGGTTTCACAAAGAATTCGACCTGAAAGGGAATTGATGTCGAGTCCATACACATGGCGGCACTGCCAATTCTCTTCTTCCCTTTTTTTATCCACATTAGATTAGTTTCCATGTGACAGATTTGATCTAAGCGTGCTAGATTAAACGTTTCTCCAAAAGACGAGTCGTATAAAGCGTATGCTGAAGAGCATACGTCTACAATATGACCACGAAGATTGCTTGAAGTGCTCCTTTCAATTATTGCTTTGAGAGGAGTTCAAAGTGAACAAAAAACCAACTGATTTGCCTTCGAAATAGTTCAGTATAAAACAACAACAGGCTTGGATCGAAAAATTTGCGCAATGTACGCATGGGAAATCAATAGAAGAGAAAAACGCGACGACCAATGAGAGGAATTTCATTTTCTAGAAAAATGATATCGCTGTCTTTGTTTATTTCTATATTCGTTTTGAATACTTTAAGATGCTAGCTGGTATACTCCAGATGTCGCAAATAGTGGCACTTAGTTGCACTTTATTGGCAGCTTAACAAAAATGCTCTGGTAGCGAAAAATTGAAATTCGATGAAAGGCAAGAATATGATGGTGGCCGTGTGTTGAATTGAAACGAAACACTTTCAAAAGCGCATGCAGATCTGCGCTAATCAAAACCTTTTCTGAACCATCCCACGTGCAATTACGTAACTCGACAAATTTCGGCATCTTAATGTACTACTGTTTTATGTGAAGGCTAATGTATATATGCATAACACAATACTGAATAAGATTGTGAATGAAAATAAAAACTGCAATCTAAATAAAACGAAAAAAAAATCAAAATTAAAACCTCTCTCCGTCCTTTCTAAGAGGAAAAAAAAACTAGGAATTATTAGAACAGCTCGATAAAACTTATCGAAACATTTCTCCATGAGGATGATGTGCAACTGATGTCATGACTCGACAGGTTCCAATTTCGCTTCATCCACTCCAACAATACTTTAAAACTTTTACTTGTTAACAGTTCACTAAAAGTTGTTCTATGGTGGATGAGATTTGGAGGAGCATGATGGACGTATGGTTTGCGTTGTTGATAAAAAACATGGTTAGTGAATTCAACTGGCGCTGCAATGCATTTAATAGAGTGAAGCAAATCACGTCAACAACGCATTCATTCATATGCCGTCCGGAAACTAATTTTATGCCGAATTTTTACTTCTTATGCTAATTTATATTCTACATTAAAAATTATTTGTGGGAGGGGAGGGGGAGGGGACATTACGTTTGCCTTAACGCAGTAAAGAAAACCACATGCGATATTTACATATAGCAAAACGATCGAATTTAGCGAAAAATCTCGACGATAAAATGAACAATTTCGCTGAGCGAATCGCAGCATAATCAAAAAAAAAAAGAAAAATCCACTGAGATTGTCGAGACTACTATTTTGATTTGTTTACACAAACAATTCCGTCCGTTTTCCTATTTCAGTTTTGCTTTCTCTACGAAAAGCACTTAAGAGGACGAAAAAGTAAACGAATTGCGAGTAACTACGCGACGGACTTCATCTTTCAAAAAAAAAACGAAAAAAAAAACAAAGACGGCGATATTATTTTTCTAGAAAATGAAATTCCTCTCATTGGTCGTCGCGTTTTTCTCTTCTATTGATTTCCCATGCGTACATTGCGCAAATTTTTCGATCCAAGCCTGTTGTTGTTTTATACTGAACTATTTCGAAGGCAAATCAGTTGGTTTTTTGTTCACTTTGAACTCCTCATCAAAGCAATAATTGAAAGGAGCACTTCAAGCAATCTTCGTGGTCATATTGTAGACGTATGCTCTTCAGCATACGCTTTATACGACTCGTCTTTTGGAGAAACGTTTAATCTAGCACGCTTAGATCAAATCTGTCACATGGAAACTAATCTAATGTGGATAAAAAAAGGGAAGAAGCGAATTGGCAGTGCCGCCATGTGTATGGACTCGACATCAATTCCCTTTCAGGTCGAATTCTTTGTGAAACCGCCAGTGATTTGGCGTTGGTTGAGTGCGATTCGTGCCGGCGCCGCACTTTTCGGCTGGTTTCTGCTCGCACTGTCACCAAATGTCAACTATCTTCGCGAACTGATTCGACAATCAGTAAGTAAACCCTTCTAATGTGTGCCAATCAAATCGTTAATAGCATCAAATGTCAACGATGACGGGACGTTGTGTACGGCGGTTACAAGGCTTTAAGCTACGAGTAAGCTTCAATCGAAAAGCTTGTATGCGGCGAGCAGCAATGATTTTATTAGCTGAAAGCTTCACCGAATGGCAAAGAAGCGCAAAATTCTTTACACCTTTCCGTTTTATGCGCCCTCAAGCACAAGCGTTTACCGCTCCAGATGGAACGCTTCAGCGTAAGATGTTGATGACCCTGAGCGTTTTCCGACGTCAGATTAGGATAAAACGCCGCTGCAAATGTTCTATTGTGCTGAATTTGCTAATTTAATCGATACTGAGCGGAACTTGTACGTAATTTGATTCGGCGATAAAGTGAACTCATTTACTAGTTTGCGGTAAGCTTAAGGTTTTTTTTGCGTCATTTCTCTCTCACATCCTGTTCGATATATCGTTAATTAGGCATCATCATTCCCGTCTATATCGCATAGTTCATTTCGCTTCATTAATAAGTCAGTTTTCGTGCTTTCATTGTTCTGAGTTTTCCTTATCGCTTCGATCTATTGATACTGGTCGGAATGGAAATTAGTTCAACTTACAAAAACTGCTGTACAAGTCTGCTATACAGCGTACGTCAACAGCAATTACTGGATGATGTAAATTACCTTCGATTTTTTTGCTTTACTTCCTTTAATGCCCCTCTATCATTGAGCAGCGACTTTCTGTTTCTCCGTAAATTCGCCTTCCAATACTCCTTGAGATGAGCTTTACGTTAATGCGCATTCATTTTTCGGCATTTTAGAAGTGCAGTGCATGCTCGTCGGTGAGAAATAAAAGATAAAAGTATAAAGCTTGTTTTGAAAGTGTCTAATGGAGGTATCCATACCACCGTTGAACCCGTGTGGGAAAGTCAATCAATGTGTGATCATTATGTGCGCATTGCAAATTATGGGGTAAAACAACTAGGCAGTGGCAAGGACTAGAAACGCGTGCGACTGGTCAGTGGTTATCTATCATGCATAGCTGAAAGCGGTTGATTCTAGCCCTGCTTCCGAAGGGTTTTCGTTCGCCGTAACACAACTGTGTAGTATACTGCGAGTAGTTTGTTTTTTCTTCCAATTTTTTCGCCCTTCTATCGTTTCTGCACTTGTGTCCGTTTAATTTTCGGAAGTCTCACTGATCATTTAACCAGACCATCGCGGCTTGTGACGATTTCTTTTTTCGCCTTCAGCCACCTCCAGTTTCGATACCAGTGAAGTACAGCAATAAATAATCGATGCCACCCTTGACAGTCACTATCGGCATGATGTTCATCGGTGTTATCGCTAGCTTTGATTGGACAAACTCGTATCTCGTGTGGAAATCCGCACGGCTTTCTTAAATGGATGTGCTAGTTCTATCCTCATGTACTTCCAAGAATGCTTTTATCTCGTTCGCCATCGCAGCGAGCAAACATGCAGCATTTGTGGATGCGCGGTGAACGAAAACTCGAAAAGTGTTGGGAAAATTTGATGCAGAAATTTTGTGTATAAACCGGAAGAGTTTTACTCTCCAAACAGCATGGCATTTTTATCAGTCTGATTCGTCTTTTCCAAGCCCTTTTTTTTCTACTGATGAAACCGGTAGTCGTTGTTGGCACTTTGCGCTTTTTTCGTCTTGGACTACAATTTACATATTGGGCACCTTTACATATTGGACAATACTATTTAACATTTTGAAAATGAATTTAATGACCAAACTTGTATTTCATTGCACGTGTACAGTTGGTGATTTGTACAGTTGGTACAGTTTCATTCGTACAGTTGGCATCTCATTGCACGTATTTCATTGCTATTTTTGTTCTCGAATTCCTTTCGAATCTGCGCTTTTATGAATTTCTTATTTTCGCACCGCAACATGACAATTTTTGTCGCTTTGTGTATGAGTTGAATAGCTGAATGAAACGAAACAGCACGTATAATAACACAGTGATATTCTTCGAACGCCGTAAAACATTTTTTTAAATGCTTTTCGAAATAATTTTTTTGAGAAAGTATAGCACACTTATCGGCTGATGAAGAAGTGAGTCGCTTGTGCGATACCATTCATTGCTCATTAATAGCCTTGAAGCATTCTTAGAAAATCTGAAATAAAAACTGTTTTTATTGCATTGACGACATCATTTAATTCATTCACATTCACCAACGTTCGTTAAACGCAAGGATAGAATAACAGCGCAGACATGTTGCAACAACGATAAGTCCAATTAGAACGTTGAAGCTCAGACGCTGTTAGAGCAAAAGCTTAGCTGCTTATTTTTTTAGTTCTGAGAAGGAGGTATGCAAATTTGGATAAGAGGCATTCATTTTTTATTGATCATCAAAACGCCTAAAGGCATGTAGATTTTTTTTTAAAACTGACAGTGCTATATTCAGATTGGCTAAGAACACATTGCCAACACAGCAATCATCATTTTAAATTCGATTTCACTAGTAAGATTTCATAATCCCCTGTCATTTGCCTTTGCGATAAGCATACGCTGCCTTTTACAATAAACAGTAATTTGTAAACGTTTAAAGTTGCATGAGAAGTGAGAGATTTTATTCATGTTGAAAATCGTGAATATGGCACCAATTCTTCAGTTTTTTTTGGAAGTTTACTGATCGGTTATATAGTCGTCACTTGATAAGTCATCCTTTAAGGCAATCTTCTAGCAGACTTTTGCAATGCATGTTTGCAATCACCATCCACAAATGGTTAGTTAACCTTGGCGATTTCTTCTCTGATTTTTTTTTTGGCTCTCTTGCGTCCATATGTAGCCGCTAAAAAGCATCTATTTGAATGAGAAATGAGCCCTTGTGTGAGCATGAATTCAAACCGTTGCAGAACTCGAAGCGAATGCACAAACATGTTATAAAACTTTGTTGACAAACAATTCAAACGTCTATAGCGATTTGCTTTGCCGCTAACAGTGATTCAATTAAACGATGATAAAAGTATTTCCTCTACGAGTAGTTTGTTATTCCCATAAAACGTATAGTAAATAATGTGTTGATTTTCTCGCCTCTCAATGCACGCAGCTGAACGTTGAGCTTGCTCATGTAAGCCACATTTTTACATGCAGTAAATACGTCTCTCATCGACGATCCCTACCATAGCTGACAAAAATCGACTTTGTTTTGCACGACCCAAGAACGTTCCACTCATTTATTGTGCGATCAGTGTTGCATTTTATATGGGGAGCGTTTTATAACGAAGACTCCTGCAACATGGACAGTCACCTCAAAATATGCTTTCCTTAACAAATGCATATTTCTCTTTTTGTTCTCGATCGATCCATATCACTTTGCTTCGTTCGATTAAGTGCAAATGTGATCATAAAATGTCACAAATTTGTACATTTATATGAGTTCATCCCTTCCGCTCACATCCAAATTGTTATTGTTGTGTCAAAAAATTGTTTTTTTTT
>JPKZ01022848.1:756490-766787 GCA_000803305.1 Toxocara canis
AAAAAAACCTCCAAAACCGCAAAAAAAAACAATTTTTTGACACAACAATAACAATTTGGATGTGAGCGGAAGGGATGAACTCATATAAATGTACAAATTTGTGACATTTTATGATCACATTTGCACTTAATCGAACGAAGCAAAGTGATATGGATCGATCGAGAACAAAAAGAGAAATATGCATTTGTTAAGGAAAGCATATTTTGAGGTGACTGTCCATGTTGCAGGAGTCTTCGTTATAAAACGCTCCCCATATAAAATGCAACACTGATCGCACAATAAATGAGTGGAACGTTCTTGGGTCGTGCAAAACAAAGTCGATTTTTGTCAGCTATGGTAGGGATCGTCGATGAGAGACGTATTTACTGCATGTAAAAATGTGGCTTACATGAGCAAGCTCAACGTTCAGCTGCGTGCATTGAGAGGCGAGAAAATCAACACATTATTTACTATACGTTTTATGGGAATAACAAACTACTCGTAGAGGAAATACTTTTATCATCGTTTAATTGAATCACTGTTAGCGGCAAAGCAAATCGCTATAGACGTTTGAATTGTTTGTCAACAAAGTTTTATAACATGTTTGTGCATTCGCTTCGAGTTCTGCAACGGTTTGAATTCATGCTCACACAAGGGCTCATTTCTCATTCAAATAGATGCTTTTTAGCGGCTACATATGGACGCAAGAGAGCCAAAAAAAAAATCAGAGAAGAAATCGCCAAGGTTAACTAACCATTTGTGGATGGTGATTGCAAACATGCATTGCAAAAGTCTGCTAGAAGATTGCCTTAAAGGATGACTTATCAAGTGACGACTATATAACCGATCAGTAAACTTCCAAAAAAAACTGAAGAATTGGTGCCATATTCACGATTTTCAACATGAATAAAATCTCTCACTTCTCATGCAACTTTAAACGTTTACAAATTACTGTTTATTGTAAAAGGCAGCGTATGCTTATCGCAAAGGCAAATGACAGGGGATTATGAAATCTTACTAGTGAAATCGAATTTAAAATGATGATTGCTGTGTTGGCAATGTGTTCTTAGCCAATCTGAATATAGCACTGTCAGTTTTAAAAAAAAATCTACATGCCTTTAGGCGTTTTGATGATCAATAAAAAATGAATGCCTCTTATCCAAATTTGCATACCTCCTTCTCAGAACTAAAAAAATAAGCAGCTAAGCTTTTGCTCTAACAGCGTCTGAGCTTCAACGTTCTAATTGGACTTATCGTTGTTGCAACATGTCTGCGCTGTTATTCTATCCTTGCGTTTAACGAACGTTGGTGAATGTGAATGAATTAAATGATGTCGTCAATGCAATAAAAACAGTTTTTATTTCAGATTTTCTAAGAATGCTTCAAGGCTATTAATGAGCAATGAATGGTATCGCACAAGCGACTCACTTCTTCATCAGCCGATAAGTGTGCTATACTTTCTCAAAAAAATTATTTCGAAAAGCATTTAAAAAAATGTTTTACGGCGTTCGAAGAATATCACTGTGTTATTATACGTGCTGTTTCGTTTCATTCAGCTATTCAACTCATACACAAAGCGACAAAAATTGTCATGTTGCGGTGCGAAAATAAGAAATTCATAAAAGCGCAGATTCGAAAGGAATTCGAGAACAAAAATAGCAATGAAATACGTGCAATGAGATGCCAACTGTACGAATGAAACTGTACCAACTGTACAAATCACCAACTGTACACGTGCAATGAAATACAAGTTTGGTCATTAAATTCATTTTCAAAATGTTAAATAGTATTGTCCAATATGTAAAGGTGCCCAATATGTAAATTGTAGTCCAAGACGAAAAAAGCGCAAAGTGCCAACAACGACTACCGGTTTCATCAGTAGAAAAAAAAGGGCTTGGAAAAGACGAATCAGACTGATAAAAATGCCATGCTGTTTGGAGAGTAAAACTCTTCCGGTTTATACACAAAATTTCTGCATCAAATTTTCCCAACACTTTTCGAGTTTTCGTTCACCGCGCATCCACAAATGCTGCATGTTTGCTCGCTGCGATGGCGAACGAGATAAAAGCATTCTTGGAAGTACATGAGGATAGAACTAGCACATCCATTTAAGAAAGCCGTGCGGATTTCCACACGAGATACGAGTTTGTCCAATCAAAGCTAGCGATAACACCGATGAACATCATGCCGATAGTGACTGTCAAGGGTGGCATCGATTATTTATTGCTGTACTTCACTGGTATCGAAACTGGAGGTGGCTGAAGGCGAAAAAAGAAATCGTCACAAGCCGCGATGGTCTGGTTAAATGATCAGTGAGACTTCCGAAAATTAAACGGACACAAGTGCAGAAACGATAGAAGGGCGAAAAAATTGGAAGAAAAAACAAACTACTCGCAGTATACTACACAGTTGTGTTACGGCGAACGAAAACCCTTCGGAAGCAGGGCTAGAATCAACCGCTTTCAGCTATGCATGATAGATAACCACTGACCAGTCGCACGCGTTTCTAGTCCTTGCCACTGCCTAGTTGTTTTACCCCATAATTTGCAATGCGCACATAATGATCACACATTGATTGACTTTCCCACACGGGTTCAACGGTGGTATGGATACCTCCATTAGACACTTTCAAAACAAGCTTTATACTTTTATCTTTTATTTCTCACCGACGAGCATGCACTGCACTTCTAAAATGCCGAAAAATGAATGCGCATTAACGTAAAGCTCATCTCAAGGAGTATTGGAAGGCGAATTTACGGAGAAACAGAAAGTCGCTGCTCAATGATAGAGGGGCATTAAAGGAAGTAAAGCAAAAAAATCGAAGGTAATTTACATCATCCAGTAATTGCTGTTGACGTACGCTGTATAGCAGACTTGTACAGCAGTTTTTGTAAGTTGAACTAATTTCCATTCCGACCAGTATCAATAGATCGAAGCGATAAGGAAAACTCAGAACAATGAAAGCACGAAAACTGACTTATTAATGAAGCGAAATGAACTATGCGATATAGACGGGAATGATGATGCCTAATTAACGATATATCGAACAGGATGTGAGAGAGAAATGACGCAAAAAAAACCTTAAGCTTACCGCAAACTAGTAAATGAGTTCACTTTATCGCCGAATCAAATTACGTAC
This sequence comes from Toxocara canis, assembly GCA_000803305.1. NCBI lineage: Eukaryota > Metazoa > Nematoda > Chromadorea > Rhabditida > Toxocaridae > Toxocara > Toxocara canis. Next base: position 759,609 of record JPKZ01022848.1, read on the forward strand.
AAGTTCCGCTCAGTATCGATTAAATTAGCAAATTCAGCACAATAGAACATTTGCAGCGGCGTTTTATCCTAATCTGACGTCGGAAAACGCTCAGGGTCATCAACATCTTACGCTGAAGCGTTCCATCTGGAGCGGTAAACGCTTGTGCTTGAGGGCGCATAAAACGGAAAGGTGTAAAGAATTTTGCGCTTCTTTGCCATTCGGTGAAGCTTTCAGCTAATAAAATCATTGCTGCTCGCCGCATACAAGCTTTTCGATTGAAGCTTACTCGTAGCTTAAAGCCTTGTAACCGCCGTACACAACGTCCCGTCATCGTTGACATTTGATGCTATTAACGATTTGATTGGCACACATTAGAAGGGTTTACTTACTGATTGTCGAATCAGTTCGCGAAGATAGTTGACATTTGGTGACAGTGCGAGCAGAAACCAGCCGAAAAGTGCGGCGCCGGCACGAATCGCACTCAACCAACGCCAAATCACTGGCGGTTTCACAAAGAATTCGACCTGAAAGGGAATTGATGTCGAGTCCATACACATGGCGGCACTGCCAATTCGCTTCTTCCCTTTTTTTATCCACATTAGATTAGTTTCCATGTGACAGATTTGATCTAAGCGTGCTAGATTAAACGTTTCTCCAAAAGACGAGTCGTATAAAGCGTATGCTGAAGAGCATACGTCTACAATATGACCACGAAGATTGCTTGAAGTGCTCCTTTCAATTATTGCTTTGAGAGGAGTTCAAAGTGAACAAAAAACCAACTGATTTGCCTTCGAAATAGTTCAGTATAAAACAACAACAGGCTTGGATCGAAAAATTTGCGCAATGTACGCATGGGAAATCAATAGAAGAGAAAAACGCGACGACCAATGAGAGGAATTTCATTTTCTAGAAAAATGATATCGCTGTCTTTGTTTATTTCTATATTCGTTTTGAATACTTTAAGATGCTAGCTGGTATACTCCAGATGTCGCAAATAGTGGCACTTAGTTGCACTTTATTGGCAGCTTAACAAAAATGCTCTGGTAGCGAAAAATTGAAATTCGATGAAAGGCAAGAATATGATGGTGGCCGTGTGTTGAATTGAAACGAAACACTTTCAAAAGCGCATGCAGATCTGCGCTAATCAAAACCTTTTCTGAACCATCCCACGTGCAATTACGTAACTCGACAAATTTCGGCATCTTAATGTACTACTGTTTTATGTGAAGGCTAATGTATATATGCATAACACAATACTGAATAAGATTGTGAATGAAAATAAAAACTGCAATCTAAATAAAACGAAAAAAAAATCAAAATTAAAACCTCTCTCCGTCCTTTCTAAGAGGAAAAAAAAACTAGGAATTATTAGAACAGCTCGATAAAACTTATCGAAACATTTCTCCATGAGGATGATGTGCAACTGATGTCATGACTCGACAGGTTCCAATTTCGCTTCATCCACTCCAACAATACTTTAAAACTTTTACTTGTTAACAGTTCACTAAAAGTTGTTCTATGGTGGATGAGATTTGGAGGAGCATGATGGACGTATGGTTTGCGTTGTTGATAAAAAACATGGTTAGTGAATTCAACTGGCGCTGCAATGCATTTAATAGAGTGAAGCAAATCACGTCAACAACGCATTCATTCATATGCCGTCCGGAAACTAATTTTATGCCGAATTTTTACTTCTTATGCTAATTTATATTCTACATTAAAAATTATTTGTGGGAGGGGAGGGGGAGGGGACATTACGTTTGCCTTAACGCAGTAAAGAAAACCACATGCGATATTTACATATAGCAAAACGATCGAATTTAGCGAAAAATCTCGACGATAAAATGAACAATTTCGCTGAGCGAATCGCAGCATAATCAAAAAAAAAAAGAAAAATCCACTGAGATTGTCGAGACTACTATTTTGATTTGTTTACACAAACAATTCCGTCCGTTTTCCTATTTCAGTTTTGCTTTCTCTACGAAAAGCACTTAAGAGGACGAAAAAGTAAACGAATTGCGAGTAACTACGCGACGGACTTCATCTTTCAAAAAAAAAACGAAAAAAAAAACGACAAATATGCTTGCCTACAGGATTATTACGACGACTTACGAATGAGCAAACGCCATCGCAGATTGTATAGTTGCTTGGTGGTACAATATAACGCTGCATTCAACAATCACATATCTCATAATGTGCGCAACGCAATATTAAGAGTCACAAGTTAAGACAATGTTATGCAAAATAAAGCAGAACAGATGCTGTTTGAACGCGATGTGTTGCGATCGTTCACAGGAAAAAGGTAGACGATCGGCCCAATGCCAGATGGCCTTAAGTGTACCATTATTTCAAACATAAATTTCCACCCAAAACAAATCACATTTGCTGAACTCTTGGGCCAATGAGTGCATACGATAAACATCGCTTTTTCAAAGCCGATCCGACAAATGTGCATTTGAGTCGTCGATTCTTTCTTTTTTTTTACGCTCCATTTTCTGATTTAAAAAAATCAAAAACAATTTTTTTGTTTCCTAGACGAAGAAAGATGAGAATCAGAAAGCATTTATTAACGTATCGATGATCTTAACGTATAATCAGGAAACACTTATTAACGTATTATTAACGTATGAGCGTCTCGTAACAAGAGTGATGAAGAAGGCACCCGAGAAGGGATAAATTATAAAATGCTCGAACTGGAATCCAAAACCGCCTTCATGAATCTATATTGCGACAACCAATTCAGAAATCAAGGATCGCATCAAAGCACAATAATATGACGTGAATAAACAAAGAAATAAAGATTTTCGAGCAGCGACAGAAAGGAACCTTCATATAGTTAATCATTCAAATGCGCAGTTGTAGTAAACGGTAGAGCACTGAATATTTTTAAAATAAGCAATAAAAAACGGATTTTATTGCAGTTACGCGCACAGCCAATTAGTGGAACTTCACAAACACCACATCGGGTTCAGCAACACTGACAAAGCGTCTCATGATGGACGTGGCTTCGTTAAAGAGCTGAAAGCCAAGGGTGATGTTGGCGAAATCGTTGAGCCATAGATAATACTACGGAAATCTTCTTTTTTTTTCCTCTCTCTTTCTCCCGCTTTTTTTCTCTCTCTCTCTCTCTATTTGTCGTCAGCGGTACATCACAAAGTACGCATTCGAATGTTATTTAATGAAATTCTATGTTCGTTTTCCAATATTTATCAGTCGTTGAATTTCAGAATTGTGGACAAAATCGAGCACTATATTTCATCCACCAGCCTCATTTTGCATAATGAATACTTACTTCTGCGGAGCACTTGTTCGTCTTAAGCGTAAAATAAATTTCGAGTGAATTTGACACGAAAAACTGGTGGCGATTTGCAATGATCGAGAGATTTTCATGGATGACTTTATGAACAGAGAACTTCAGCGTTTACAACTCCTCTTCGAAGTTGAGGCGTTTATCGGGTTTAATATTCAGCAAATATCGCAGAATTTAACTATAGAATAATCTAAAACTGAGTTCTTAGAAACTTTCGGAACGGAGAGTTCGGCGATAATACGAATAAAATTGAAGAGACCGGGGAGAGAGGGAAGGGTGAAGTGGGGTGGGAAGCGAAAGACAAACGAATTTAATAAAGCGAAGAGGAGTTACAAGAAAAGAAAAATGCGCTGAGCACTTGATGAAATTTAGGCGACTGTAATGGTCAATTAAGGATACGAATACTCGTTGGTGTTTCTCGTTTAACTTCGTAAAAACAATGAAGAGACCGAAGATATATATGCCTTAGTGGTGTAATATCGCAAAGCAGATCAGCAATTTTCAGGATAGCTTTTTTTTGCCTATGTTTCCTTACAGGTGGGACGGGCGACGAACTTTGATGAGTGGCAGAGGGGAAAGGTAGGGGGGAGGATGCTGCAGACGATGGGATGGCAAGGCGAGTGCACAAACGACCACTATCTTACGCCGGGTTGTCCCACTTTTGGTGCATGAGTTTCAGGGAAGAGGAAATATAACGACTAACAACAGGTTCTGGTAGGTAAAAGTGGAGTTGCATAATGATTGTTGTATTATTTAACTCATAAAGGCAAACAAAAAAAGAAGTGGTTCAATCTCACTTCTTACAACTGCATCAGCCTAAACAAAGAAAACTGACGACTTTAGCTTGAAAGGTAGTTATCGATCCTCACATTTTTGTTTTAATAGCTCCATAAACAGAGATAAGAGAATTTTATTAAGGTGAATTTCCTAATGAAGGAAATGAAAATTTTGACGAAGTGATACTGTCTGAGAGGGATGTCACTTTTCTGCGAAGAGCATCAGAGCTCTCGCCCAACTCCACAGCTACTTTGTAAGTTATCGTTCGTAAAAAAATCGTAAGCAAGGTCACATTTCAGACAACAAAGTTTATTTGAACCAATCCATAGTTGGCTTTTTGTTTGACGCAATCGAAACATGGATTAAGCCATCGAACCGGGTTAGGCATTCGCAAACGGGGAAATTAGATAACGTAAGTGATAACACATTGAGGCAACATGAGAAGGAAAAAAAGTTAGACTGACAAAAAAAACTATGAGGAGAAGATTGAGGTAAACTTACGTTGCTGATAGCCGCAAGCCGCAAATATATTACATATAGAATAATTTGCATAGCAAAATTTTGTTTTCCAACATTTCGGACTTTTCGCACTGCGTCATTAAATTTACAATGAATAATGAAGATCAATGAATAAGCTGCAGCACCAGAGGAATTCATAAGCATTGATTGCTATGATGGATCGAGATATTCCGAGACGTTGCAATACCTCGGCTGGCATTGATTGTGGATGAAATGTTTTTGAGTTTCCCCCTTATAATTCCATCTTCTTTTGTCGGTAAAAGATTTTCATTGTTCAACAACGGATATACTATGGTTTGAACAAGATTAATTATGAGCATATTATGAGGCACCTGATCAACAATTATTGATACCTGACAATGTTCAGCAGAAGGTACTGAAAGGCACTCATCGTACGGTGTTGATGCGAGTGTAACCAACAAGCCAGCTGCCCAGAACAAAATACCCAAACAAGCACACTGAGGATTCGCTAATTTCTTCAGTGATTGCACTAGGCCATCGGCTGTTTCGAATCTGAAACAGATTCACGTCTCTTTTCAAAGCCGTATAATAGCATAATATCATTAGGCTTTCCGCACAAATATCAGCCTTGACAAATTCTCTGCTTCGGTGTACGTCTCTTGTTTTTTGATGAAACATTCACGAATGTCAGAGAAAATCAGACCCTCGACAAGTGTCAGTCGCAACAAAGAAATGTAGCAGCATCATTTTGGTTCCTCATGACAGGCAATGATAAGCTGCTTTAATCATGCATGCCTTCGGCAAGGTTGCTCGCGGAGGAGATGCGAGGCGGACGATCGGTAATCCACTTTATCCGTGTGAGGTTAGAAATCTGCTCATGGTCATTAGCAAATTAAAAGAATTACAAAAAAATTGTCGACCGCTCCTCCTGCGTTCACTTAAAGGACGAACTGAGTCATTGGTTGCAATTAGCACTTACTACGTTAACTCTCGCAACACGCATTGACAGAATCGAAAGGTGGAAGGAGTGGCGGAGGGAGTGAGAGAAGTCTTGACGAACGCTTAGGCCTCAAATAGTGTTGAAGTAAAGCCAGTTCCTAGAAAAATTCTGTGGAAGAGGAAAATTCTCGGGAAATTCTGCTCTAACGGAAAACTTTTTAGAACATCGAACGTCTCATTACAAGCACACAAATTTTTGTTGGGAAAGCCTTTCCGTTTTTTCCTGAAGCCGCCAATTATCCCAGAAATACGTGTGGTACAAGCAGTCACGAAATAACTGAAGATGCCGATATCAGAATGTTTCGCAAGCATTGTTTGCACGGTTCGTAAATGCAGTAGTAATTGTTGGGCGTTAAGCGCATCGCTTAAGCTCTGCCTACTGTTAGTTGATAACGAAAAATGCTGTAACTACAGTCCCGCAGTGATATAAAGGGAAGAAAGAGTGTAGGGGAACAAAAAGAGAAAAGTAGCGGAACAAGAAAGAGGGAACAACATGAACAAAGCAGAAATAGTGAGCATTGCTTAGAGATAATTTTTGAAGTTTATTCTGTGTGGAAAACATGCAAAGTATTCGCTAACTAAAAAAACATTTCTACAGAAGTATTTCACAGCCTACTTTCTTTGTGAAGGAATTTTGCAAAATTTTTCGAACGCTATCGCTGCTTTGTTTGCTTTCTGTATCTTTTGCTGATGAAATATATCTATACAAATCCTCTCTACGAAATGCAAACTCTTTGTGCCGTTTTTCCCCCTTTTGTTCTCATCTTGTTCTTCCCTACTCTCTTAGCGTAGCGTTTGGCTAATTGGCTACACATCTGAAATTTAGGCGATGAACGGTAATTGGGAATGCGCATAAAAAGTTGTGACACTAAGCCAGAAGGGAAGAGATGACTTCTTTTGAATTAGATTGCTTGGCGCACAAAATAATGACCTCTTTACACGAATCACAAATTGCGCAAAATCAAAGCTAAACAAACAATCGTCTCCTCAACATTTGGTTTTTTTTGGAAAGTATGTCTATGATGATCCTACAGACAAATTGAATCACATGTTCAGTGGCAAGTATACATCCGAATCATGTAAAGGCAAGAGGAGCGCGTTAGTTGCAGCCAAATCTGTATAATTACACAGACACGCCAACAAATTAAGAAATTCGTTTCAAGAACTTGATGGATACAGCAAGCCATGCGGGATGAAAAATTTGTCCTCATCAGCAAATCTCATCGTTGTGAATGTAAAAAAAAATGCGCGAAAAAGAGGAAACTCATGTGCATACTTTGTTTCTCAAAAAAACCAATGGGAGTTCCTCAAAAAAACTGCATTTCAATGTGGAAGCTAGTCGGGGGATATGAATCTACTATATTGGAGTCAGCAAAGGTATGAATGAATGTAAAAGATAGCAAAACGAAAAAGCGAATGTCATCAGCTGTACTGTTTTCTGAATTGGAAAAATTTTTGCAACAAACCGACAATAGGACTAATCAGCAAAAAAAGGAATTCATGCAAACCGAAAAAACAAACTTTAGAATATTATCATTGTTTTTGATTACTATTATTATTATTATTACTATTATTATTATTATTTTTATTATTATTATTATTATTATTATTATTAATATTATTGTTATTAT
>JPKZ01022848.1:767045-797442 GCA_000803305.1 Toxocara canis
CATTATTATTTATTTATTATTATTTATTATTGTTATTATTATTATTATCATTATTATTATTATTATTGTTATTATTATTATTATTGTTTTATTTTGCTTTTGTGTGCTGAAATTTCCAGAACATTCAGAACAGCGCTTCTCCCTCGGCTGGATTGGTGTGAGTTTGGCTCACTAGTGGGAATTTTTTTATGCACAGTCGTGACGACCAACCGAGGGTATTATAGCGTCCACAATCGCCCTCGTGCCCTCACAAGCAAATATTTTCTCATCTCGATTTAAAAATAAAGAACACGTAAGTGCGTGACGCAGAGAGTGCTAACTGATTTTATCGAGTGCTTTATTACTATGTATACACGCCTTTTCGAATTTCAACGTATTTTCAATGAGCGCGTCTCCAGAAATAATTAGCAGAAACTTGATGAAATTCCACTGGATCAAATCAGCGACAATTTTTCTAAGCTAAAATTGGCATTGTCTTTCCTCACCGTGGATTACGATGCTTCCATTCTGCAAAAAGAACTTTGCTGAGGGCAAGAACGGAGTTATAGAACTTCTCAGTTCAGCGAAAGTTCACATCATATATTGGAAAAATTTGTTTATAGCATTACTATAATAGCGAATTCACAACTCGTCGTAAGCATGTATGCCTTATATCCAGTTTCTCGAACACATCATTCACTATAAATCAACATTAAGAAAAGAGGCCTCTTATTGACTTCAACTGGGAACGTTGGGTTATATTTTAGGTTGTGTGGCAGACTTAATAGCTTCGTTTTGAAAAAAAAAGACAATTTCATGAAGGAAAACTGCAGTACGCTCTATTATCTTACGGTTGGAAACATTACTATAGACAAAACGCGATAGAGATATTAAAAAATGGTTATTAAACTAAGTAATCTAGTCACAGTTGTTGAAAGAGGCTGTGTTGGACAGACGTGATTGTGACGAATAACAAAACAAAATGTTTTCAACGTTTTCGAAGGATGAAATTTCATTTAGCGCAAGCAGCATTTCATCTCAGTGAAAAACACTGGGCATGTCTGTTGTTCTCCTCGAAACTGTCCAACATCAAATGAAAATTACCGAATAAACGCGTTTTGCGTTAAACGGTAATATCTGCAAGTGCTTGACGACTATCTGATAGGTGGGCTAACGCGAACTTGCCTAACGAATTTGCATGAGCATTTCGAACATCTATATGAAGACGTGAGTACAGTCTGATTTCTGGTAAATTAGCGACATCACTTTTAGTGAAAATTGCACTTTGATTAGAATCGGTGAAATCACATAGTCAGATGTGCTTATTCGTTGAAGAACAGATAGCGTGATCGGTGATCGATCATCCTCGAGGAAAATTCTCGAACGGTAGTAATTGGAACGAAATTGAAAGAGATCAGTGGAGATCAACGTTTGGTTCAGATTGTGACTTCATATTTCTAGCGTTTACATGAATTAGAATGCTGATTTGTGCTGCTTCAAAAAGAAAACGATTGATTGGAAAAAGGGCAGCGTTTTGAAGCAGAAATTGTCGACGAATAGCAATGGTGTCAATACGATTGAAGCCGTGATGGGCATATGGGCTCAAGCCAACTAAGCAGCCAAAATCCATCTCCATAGCATCTCGTATTTTGGCACATGCGAAAGAATAAAAAGACGAAGAAATTATATAAGCTTGCAGCCGTTACGCCTAGGTGCTTTGCTCGGCAGAGTGTGGTGTGGTGTGATGCGCATCGGTTGTCACTTTGTGCATCGATCACGCTTCTTCCATTCGATTAATCAACCCATGTTGGCTGTTTTCGGTTTCGCAGTTTCCAATTAAACAATACAAGACTGGCCGCGATTTATGTCCATTTCAATTATTAGTCGACCCCTCTAACCTCTCATTTGTATGTTTTGCAAATTACAATCGAAAAGTGCATTATATTGAATTAATGAGACACCTGAAAGGAACACTGAGAAGAAGAGTGCGTCAGTAAATTATGCGAAGAAATGTTTTAAAAATCACTTATACATTAACTCAGTAGGTTATTACAATGAAGTTGTTTTTCTTTTGAAAGAGTACAATAATACTTACTCATCTGTGATCTGTCCAACGACGCATATATCTGTGTGAAAATACATGAATTTGAACCCGGATCATTGTGTGGGAATTTCTAGCAAAGCTAACGAAGGGCTACATTGAAAGTTGATAGTTAGTAATAACTAATTAGAGCAGTAAGAATGGAAAGTTGGAAATGAAATACAACGCAACTGGGAGTGTATAAACGTGATAACAGATTTTATGCTCACATCGTTATGCTGTACAATTTCTCTTAAACTGGCGAAAAAGATGAGAGAAGAACCTCGCAATATCACCACCCCTCACTTGAGGACGACGTTTTTACTCGTTAGCTAATGCAAATGGGAGCTTATTTTTTTCGACAAAAAAAGTTCGTAGCTTACAAGCACTTGGCTCTCATATGTACGTTGTTAGGTTCGATTGATATCCGTCTGCATTTTCACAGGGCTATAGTATCGTACGGAAAATTCATGCAAATCATTCGCAAGAGTTCAACTATTATTTCCAGAATCCACAGAAGCAAGGTTGGGTTGGAGAAGATGACGATTTATTGATAGCTGAAATGTTTATTTTGAAATTCTACTGGAGATCAAATTGAACTGAATTCTGAGCCCATGTTTAACTTTATGTTTGAAAGAACGATAGGAAGTAAGTGTGCTTTACTGCCTTCAGGGACAAGTTTGAACGAAATTTTTGATCAACCATGGCATATGGTTGGCTATTCATAGCAAAATAGTGTCCCTTGTTTTGTTCTCCTTAATACGGTTTACTTCCAGCCTACAATGCAGTCGACAGAAGTCGGCGGGTGGGGAGAGGGGAGGGGGGAAGGGAGAGTTGAGGCGCTAATGGGAGGAGGGTTCGCCGCATAATCTTTTTCGTCTCACTTCAACGGATTCTGAGCAGGCAATGTGCCAGTCGGTAATGCAATGGCGTTTCTCGAGGACAAAATCGTTGAAGATCAGGAGAATTACTTGATCGAAGTTAAAAAGGGACATCCAGATATGATTGTTTGATGTCCCGAAATCTGACCAGTCGGATTTCTCTGTCCATTTTCACACTCCTTCGAATTTTTTTCCATCCGCCGCTAATTCATGTAAGTTGCTGGACGTTTCATCATTAAAGCGTCATGAAGTTTTGCTCACAATTTAAGTTTTCTTTAGGCGACAGTACTACGGTACGTTAGTAATGCATTGAAGGCAAACCAACAACGGTTCGAGGGTCTCCACGTGTTCAGACGCATCACGTTCGAACTTAACGTCAAGTTCTCATAGCCACAGAAAACAACGGAAACTTTGAGAACAAAACCATTTTCAAGCTTCATATACTAATTTCTGTGCTCATCTTCTGAAATCACACGTTAATAACTCATGTAATACAAACAGGACAGGAATGGCGATGAGTCAATTCCAACGGAATTCTTCTGCGAAACGGCAGCATCGGTCGATGCATAAAGAAGAAATATGCCGTTTTTCACCATGCTATTTTATGAGCTTTTAGTAGCTGATAACGCTCAGCAGGCTCATAGATGAAGCGTGTCTAATGCGGAGATAGCCCTCCATAAATTAAAGTGATCAATGCAAAATAAAACCCATTACTTCTCGCTTGTCATAACAAGGGAATGGTGAAATTTAACTTTGAGCATATCTGTGCCAAATCTTGTCCAACAGTGCCGCTAGCAGCGCTTCAAGTTTAAAAAAACTATTCACCTGTTTTCTTTACACAGTAGGGGATGGAATGAAAATAGTGATCGTAAGAGGAAATTTTACGAATACTGAACGAGTATAGGCTCATCTGATCAATCTCCTTTAAAACGCTCAAAAAATGAATCCATTTTTACTTGCGAGAACTGCTTTTCAAAATATATGTAACTATTCGAATAAGAAATTGTCAGGAGTGCTTGTGTACGTAAACCTCGGTCATGGCTAGGCAAGAAATCATTTTGAGAACAGTCACTATCCGTTATAAACTTGAGCAAGTCTCGATACACAGCGGAAACAGGAAGGTTGAATAAATGATTCTTTCAGGATTATCTTCTTGAGTTGCTTACAAGAAATCTGAGGAAAATGTCCACTTATCGTAGTTCATCGAATAAAGCCCCAGGGTGTTGCAAACTTCGCAGCTCTGCAGGGTGAGAGGGTTGCGCTTTGGGACAAATCAGTGGTGAAGAAACGCCACAGCTTAATGTACTGTCCAGGATGTTCAAGATATTTGAACTGTGTCCATTAGGGACAGTTTCAAAGTTACTGTATTTAATTCTGCATATCAAAGATTTGCATGACAAAGTTACTGTGCTTGACTTTGTATAACAAACTTTGAAAATGAATCTGCTCTATTATGATACATTACAACAGTAGCAATCGGAGGAAGCTGCGCAAGAGCACCGAAACTGAGGCATAAAGAAACGGTAAGCGCCGAATTTCTCAATATCAGGCAAGGTGATCGATTCAGATCGATTACAAGAATTAATTGCCTTAGCCTTGTTAATCAAGATCCGCTTGGAGAATGTGAGGAGGAACTATTCAATGATTTTCAGGGCTCAGAAAGATAGATAATAGAAAAGAAACAAAATGGCTCACTTTGTTGGACGAAGTTGGGGAAACTAATAATGAGATTTCGGAAATGTCGTGAAAGGAAAGACCAGAAAGCGCCGAATATGAAAACTTACTTGAAACACGATAATTATCACGTACGCAGAAAGGTTGATATTGCGTAACGTAATCATCTGTTGTCAATGATGATAAACGAGGTACAATCGTTGAAAGAATAATACTATGTTGCTTTGCAATCAACTAGTGTCACATACACTTTTGAAAAAGTCAGCAACATTAGGAACATAATTCATGTTTTTTTTTTCAATGAAGTGTTTCCAACAAGTTTTCATACTCAGTGGTGAAATTGTTTGTGTTAATGCGCTTCGGGCCGACGAAACAGATATAAAACGAGGATTGAAATAAAATAAGAAGGGAGACCCGAAACAGTTAGATGACGACAACTAAGGAGACCCTAGGTGAGTCGACGAATAACAAGAATAATGAGACCTAAGGTTAATAGCAACAATGACCCAGAATTACGCAGACAATTGAAAGCAGGAAATGTTCTATGAAAATTCCCTTTTGACGAAATTTTTTAAAATCGTCGAAGGCTATCGAGAGAAGAATTGTTCCTAACGAGCATCAAATCGGTAATGAAGACAGCGATGGTTTAAATGACTTGAAACAAGTTACTTCGACCAATGAAGTGTTTCCAACAAGTTTTCATACTCAGTGGTGAAATTGTTTGTGTTAATGCGCTTCGGGCCGACGAAACAGATATAAAACGAGGATTGAAATAAAATAAGAAGGGAGACCCGAAACAGTTAGATGACGACAACTAAGGAGACCCTAGGTGAGTCGACGAATAACAAGAATAATGAGACCTAAGGTTAATAGCAACAATGACCCAGAATTACGCAGACAATTGAAAGCAGGAAATGTTCTATGAAAATTCCCTTTTGACGAAATTTTTTAAAATCGTCGAAGGCTATCGAGAGAAGAATTGTTCCTAACGAGCATCAAATCGGTAATGAAGACAGCGATGGTTTAAATGACTTGAAACAAGTTACTTCGACGTAATTATAAATTAGGTGCCTCAATGCAAGTTAAAAATTATCGCAGTTGAACCGAAACAGAAAACCGAAAGGCCTCTAAGGCAAATTTGCGGCGCCTTTTGATGTGAATGCAAAGGTAGTAATATCATTGTTGAAAGCGTTTATATGGTCTGTGTGGGAAAGGCCAATTTTAAAGAGTGCAATATACTATAAATGAATTTTCACCATTATTCAGTAGAATTCTTCGATAAACACGATATGCACAGATTATACTAGACCAAATACAAACCAAAATTATATTGTGAATAGATGAAAAGCCGAGGAGACTAGTGCTTTGTTAAAGAGATTTTATAAAAGCGCATAAGTGTTTGCGATTCATGGCATGTACAAGTCATCAAAATTCGGCGACTAAAAACAGCAATAGGTCTCCGAGGCATTTAAACAAATTTTGGACAAGAATGAAGAATAATTTTGCTCCATTTCTGGAAGATGCAAATTTGTGAAAGCGTCGTCAAAATTCTAAGACAGCGTGCTCGTACTCACATTTTACCGCCCATAGTTAATGACCCTTATGCCGACGAAATTCTAACGTCATCAGAAATGGCAGAATGGGAAGAGGGGGAGGGGGGAGAATATTCGATTGCGATAGCTACCAAATCTGGTTGATAGGCTCATATTTGTGATGATTTCAAAATCACAATTTACGAGCGTAAGTCAATAGTTTCCCTACTCGTAAAGCCAGATAACTTTTCTCAGTTACTGAGTACAGGCAAAAATTCTCAAAAGATGATTTAAAAATGCCTTCTCGTAGCTAGAACGGATGACACAACTAAACCTAACATGATCATTTTATGGCATAAGGGAGTGCTTCAATGTTAAGGAATGCTATTTGGTATAGCACCAGCTCTAGAAATATTTCAAAAAATAATGAAGCAAACATTAAGCGCTATTGATAGCACTCATTTTATCTAGACAATATGATGATAACTGCTCTGATGATAAGAAAGACCTATTCGAAACGATGAAGCGATTAAAGAAAACTTTAGAAGGATCAGGTCTCAACTGAAAAACCATGACCATAGAATGTTTAGGGCACTTTGCAAATGCAAAAGTTGTAGCACTAACGTCAAAAACAGTGAATATAATTCGTCAAATGCAAATTACGAAAAATGTGAAGGAGATTAAAGCTTTATTGACCCGATCCAACATTATGGGAAATTCATCGCCAATAGTCCACATCAGCCGTATAGTTGAATCAATTATGTACGACGGAAAAAAGTGGAAGTGGGGAGAGCAAAAGGGCAGAACGCCGTCGAATAAATAAAAAGGTCTTAGTGTCGGTAGGAATATTAGCGCATTTTATGACAGACATGATGACGTAAGCAACAGACATCTCCGGATGTGGAATAGATAACACGCTATACGATGGCTATTGAAGAGCCAAAGAAAAAAAGCGATGGTATCAGGAACAGGAGCGCCCATTACGCTTGAGCTAAAAAGGAGCATTAAGAATCGTTGAATAAACAGAAAAATTCAAACAATTCCTTTGTGGGCGAAACTTCATATTGCTAATAGATCAACAACCATAAACCATTAGGGAAGATATTTGGCATGAAAAAAAAGGAAGAATCGCAGTGATAATAATAAAACGGCTGCATAATGCACTGTAAGGCTAATGACGTACTAGCTAGTAATTTAAGGTCGAATTTTGAAAAACGATACAGCTTGGAAATATCAAAAGTATCGCATGAAAAAAATCGTTCACAAATGGTAAAAGATGAAACATCGAAACGAATCCAAAACTGCATTCAGTGGATAGCCATGAAGAGCGTTGACGGTTAATTCATCGAGTAAACAAACCATTTCAACAATTCATTAACTGCGATCAGCGCATCTCTTTGTCGAGACGCATGTTCACTTCGAATTGAACCGTTTCATTGCACGACAGCACTGCAGTATAACGCTATTCGGGTCAAACAATGGCAAAAAAAGCCCAGTATATTGAGGAATAGAGTTGCTCGCCAATCGCATTGTTTTACTGATCATAACTTTGAACGTAGTGTTTCGTGCTTTGTTCATTTGTTCGTTGCTTCTTTTTTTTTGTCAGCATGCCGTTTCTGTTCTTGATGAGGTGAACGCTGTCCTTGTTTTTCGCCATTGCGCTGAAGTTCCTCAAGTCCAATGCTATAGTGTCCACCGAAGTGTCTCCAGTACCCGCTCCCCCCATCCCACCTCTTCACCCCCCCGCCCCCACCCTTCCCTCCGCCTATATGAGGCTTTGTATTATTGAACGATTTAGGATCCATTTCAGTTCTTTAAGGTGTTTTTTGTTACTGTTGCAGGAATAGGTAGGAATAGCCTGATCTTAGGGATTGCTTAGGCGTTATTTAGCATATTTATGCATTTCATATTCCCGTACTGTTTTATGGCCTCCATATGGTAGAGCAGTTTTGAGCATAAACGAGCCATTTTGTCAACATGGGTTTGGAAAGTTAAGCTAGCGTCGAAACGTACGCTTAAGTTGCGAATGCAATTTTTGACGGTTATTTCTTTACTGTAGATAGTAAGAACGGGTTCAGCAGTCATGAGCTTTACAGTTCACGATATTCAAATTCTATAATGGCAGCTTTTGAATCGTTTATTCGCATCTCCAGCGCTTGGTAGCAAAAGAAAATGCTGTAAGAAGCTGTATGAAACAGTGATTAAAGTGTGCTTAACGGAGGAGAGGAAAGAGAAGATATTTAAAACAAATCTGTTTTTGCAGCGCGCAAAGCACTACATCCTTAAGGCAGGAGAAAAATAAGATTCCTTGTTAAACGAATATTTTGTGAGACGAAGTGAATTCAAGTGAATTCATTTTGCATCGCCGATGCAAACAGTAGGGATCAAGAGTTATAATTTCCTCGAGGTACAAAGACAGAGTTTTCGAAAAGCTGTACAATAACTGTCAGGTCAGTACCAATAGCCACGTGAATAGGCAACTGTTGCCAGGTACTGATAAAGCAATGGCGCGGAAGCGTGGAGAAATCGTAATATTGTTCATCGGTGGTGAGTGGTACCTAACAGAGTGTGGCAGAAAGAGGAGGATGAGAATAATTTTTGAAAATCATGCGATTAATTACAATAAGGTTTAAGAATGAATGGCCAGAATTTGTTAAGATAAAAGCAACAATGCTGCAAAAGATAAGATAAAAGAAGTGAGCAATATTCGTTGTATGCGGAATAGTGAAAGAGTCAGTGTCCGACAATGGTCCACAGTTCTTTTCTGAGGAGTGAAAATTTCTGAACGTATAGGCGTATAGAACATAATCCACTTCCTCCGCATACGCTCATCTATCCAGTGGAGATGAGAGATTTGTTCAGATGTTCAAGAATCTAATTTAAAAATGTGTTAGATGTGGAAGAAAGTACGAGAAAGCTGCGCCAAATATCTTGTCACGGTACCGTGGTACTGCTCATTTAGTTACAAGCATATTACCTGAGAAACCACCAATGCAAGGCAAACCTAAGACATCCCTTGATACGAGCGAAGAGAAAATTGCCTCTTTTGGCAGAAGAAAGATATGCAGATCAATGAAACGATTTCATAAAAAATTATGGAGATCGAGAAAAGAAAGTTAGTTATAGCGGTGGCGTAGATAACTAAGCAAACAAATTTCGGCAACATATGCAAACGTCTTCAAGAGAAGCAAATGAGGAGGTGTACAAAAATCGAAGCCAGTTTCGGCAACAAGAAATGTGACACATTCAGTAGGTTCGGAGCTGGACAGAGGGAAGGATCGATGGTTGAACCCGAATGTTAGGATAGCTGTTAATAGGGCTGAATGAGAGGATAAGGATTCGAGTAATAAACAGTGTTGTTGGGTCATGTCTATCGATAGAAGGAAAAAAAGAGTAAATAGAATAGAAGAATATTTTGCTGGGCATTGAGTACAAACGAAAAGTATGCGAAATGAAGAACATTGCAAGGGAGCGTCGTAAAACTTCCTCAGACGTCGAGAAGCGATTTATTGCAGTTGAGAGTTGAGATATGAAGCGAAAAAAAAAACGTTTCAATAAAACTCTTATTAGATCATCGCGTGAGGCTATGACTCGATATCACTGATTTAAAGAGACACCTTGTTTTAACACGCTACCCATAGCATCTAGTTAGTACATCTGATAGCATGGGTGAATTGAAATTTTGGTTGTAGAGCAGAGTGTTTTACTGCGGACAACATGATGACATTATATGCCCATATTGCATTACGGGGCGATCGTAGGAAATGCCTTGTTTGCAGAGCGGCAGTATGACTCGATATCATCGACAGTACAGTATTTTTGTAATGATCACAAATGCTACAACTAAATTTACGAAACCGGCGCCGTCCAGCTATTAGCCGGTTGCTCACAGATATTTTTTGCTGCTGTACTTTTGAGATTGCTTACGCGAATTCAAATGCTTTATCTAACATTTAAAGTGTTGATGACTGTGTTTCAAACAAAATCAAACAGCATGTCACTTCAAATGTGCGAGAATTCTCACGATTGTTTTTTGCTTTCGGTCACTGAGTAACAAAAAAAAGTAGGACATTGAGAGACGTTTGTAATCCTCCCAGTCAGCTTTCATGATTCTTCTTTAATGCCTTTTCTTAGAAATTAATAGTCCAAAAGTGACTCTATCAAAAACCACCATTTCTTACTTACCTGTCTAGAGCGGAAACGGTGCTGATCACGAAACAGACATAAAAAGTCGCATGTACTGGCATCGCTATCCAGTCGTAGCCTTTGCTTAACGTGTCCTAAAATAAATTTGCAACTGACTTTTCCTATGTTCGCTAACAATTCAAACAGATCGACGGTTTCTGATTACGGTATGCAGGAAATCATACTATGTATCTAAAACCGCCTATCCCGTATTAAAATTCATGAAATCCCCAGAAGGTGAACTCAACTTATGCCTAACTTGCGTTAAATATTGAATTTTGGGTAGTCAGCCATTGGAAAAAATCAGCTGTACCATAGTTCACATATGCGGACTTAGGCGTTAGCATTGCTTGTTGAGCGCACACAAGAGAAAAACATTGCAGTCAGTAGTCGTCTCGTGAATCGACTACACAACTCAACCCACATTCAACTATACCAAGCATTCAACCATACGATGTCAACATGAGGGGCAGTTTTCACAATTTAAAGCAAGGTATTCAATACTTTCAACGAATAATTAGGCTTCACTATAAGCGAGCGTTTGTCACACACCAAAATAGCGCTGTAATGGGCAGAGGGATATTGGCGCTACAAAATAAGCGAGTGAAAAACGTTGAGGCGGAAAGATTGACGATCTTTGCATTGAACTAAAATATCTTTTATGAATCGCCTAATTAAATGATGATGTTCATCGCACAGCTTGCAAGAGATACTCAAGATATGCTTGTTTATGCGCATCGGGAATAAGTCTAACCAAGATACATCGCGGTTTTGAGGGGACAAATTGAAGCTGAGTGAAGCAAATTGCGATAGCGAGAACAAAAAGGCTCAACGAGTGGGGAAGCGCTAAGGACAGCGGTCACAAAGGTTGGGAATGGAAAAGTTTTCTTTTCATGACCAATTTTAGCAATAAAAGTAAAAGGTAAAGCACCGAACAAGCAAGCATACCACATCAGCGAAGACGAATGCGAAAACAGCGTGCGCTACGGATAGTCCAGAAAGAAATCCTGAAACCGCAAAAAAAAGCGTCAAACAGTGGAAAAAAATTGCGGAGTGCAGTTGTCTCCGTAAGCGGCACTTCTGAGTGCGAAGCTTCCAGATTCTACTCTATGAATTTTTCGTATTCTGGAAGCTATTTTATGAAAAGCGAAGAATATAGTGCAATAGTGTTGTATTTGGCACTGTATAAACCGTTTTGACCACGTAATGTGCGACTCTCTTTATTACTTGTGGATATTTTTCGCAATTCCTGCTTCCAAGTGATCTCCACAGGATTCTCACCTACAGGCCGAGCAGGTCGGAGCATAAAATATTGTTTCTGAGTTGATCTCTTCGTTCAATGAATAGCTGCGAACCTCTGGAATACTTAAATAGCTTGTAAAACAAGCAGCACAACTAATTTCGGAATATCACCACTTATATGGTTCCGTCGTCTCCAAAACATATCATTTCCGTGTAACCTTTACTACAGTCCTCACAGTCTTTAGAGTTCTCGTTCCGAAGTGACGGATTTTGTTTTTGAGGGGTACTTTAAATGGAGCGATCCTATAATTATAGCTCCAACTGCAAAACTGTGAAGCAGTTATCGGTATCTCGAAACGAGCTGTGTTATAGGTCAAACGGTGTGTAGTAGATCTTTGAGAGACGTTGCTGCCTCGAATGCTAACAACATATGACTTCTGCCCAGCACCTCATGCTTGCATCTAGATAGAAAATTGGCGATTCGTTTTAGTCTCTGTTCTTTGCTGGACTAGTAGTAATCACGGTGACATGGACAACTGAAGTTAGTGTTGAGCTTTAGACTACCCTTAAAAACTGCTCACCACAAAACAATTTCGTCCGCATATGTTACCATCGTTGTTGATTCACTCTGCCTCATAGAATCAATATAAAAGTAAAAAGTAAAATTTCTCGGGCAGCGGAACTAACATTTTGACGTTATGTTCGTGAAAAAAAAGTAATGGAATTTCAAAATTGAAAAATGTGTTATGCAGCGCTAAATAGCTTTGCTACAAGTTTATAGCAAAAGTCTGGCACATTGGCCAAATTTTTTAAACTGAACCACAAAGCGCTTCACCATAAAATGCGACCACCATCGTTCCAGTTTTAAAGTTAATTTGCATAAAAAATATCAATAGGTTTAGAGAATGTGTTAGACAGTGTCAAAGAAATATAGAAATTGCAAAGTGCGAATATTTTATGAGCAAAATTCATACTCGTGAACTCTCCTTGTTTAAGGGATGGTTGCTGCGAGAACTAAAGGTACTCATCGGTGTGTCATTTCGATTGATCATGTAGAAGACGGCAAACAAAGAAAACAGCGAACGATTTTCCGCATACTATCTTCTAAGGAAAATGAAATTTAAAAAAAAAAACTTCAGTTACTAACCATACCTTGACATATTAGAGAAAGATTGTGGAAAAATGTTTGCACTGCCAACGCGGCCTCAGTACTCTCGAAATTATGCACGTGTTCCTCTTCGTTTTTTCTTGCTTTCAGCATTTGCTCATATCTTTTGCGATCGGTACGACGGAAACTCTCTTGAAAAAGATACCGTTCTATCTTGATTGTTATCAAAACACGCAATCTTCCCAGCAAAAGTTCAAAAAAGCGAGTAATGTGACAAATTTGTAAACGTTTCGACGGAAGTGTTAAGATTTGCCCTAGCGAAAACTAGGCTGGGACGGTCTAATTCGTCTTTTATCATCACAAATACAGGAGCGCTTAACTCGCTACCAAGACTAGAAATGCTGTCATTGTTCGCATCCGTTCCTTCAAAACCCTGGCATCCGTTTGCCAAAAACTGTCTCCTACGTTATCCATAAATTCGTAAAGATCTGAATATAACAAGGAATGCAGTGGTCAATGATCTGCATCTTATCGTATGAATCGTTCGGAGATTTTCCATAGAAGCAATCGTTCGAAGTATATTATGCTCGCCATATTTCGTCCAGATGGCTTTCGTGGGTTAAAGTTGCGGGACGCACAGACAAACACAAACACACACAGACACACAGACACACAGGCGCGCAGGCATGCAGACACATACATCCATACACATACGCGTACACGCATGTATGACTTTCGGATTATGCGCATTTGCTATACCGAAAAGCGCTCTAAAGAAATACAGAATTAGAATAACTTTGCTAGCGACATTTGAAGTTAGGTAACTCATAACTGAACGGCAATTTTTCAACGTTGGGGAGATCCCACATGAATAAGACGCATGGCGTTACCCGCATTTGTGGACGAATGACCAAAACAATTTTCTTCACTCTTGCGAGCAGGTCACAATTTTTTCAAATAACGGCTGTCTACAGTAATGCGGTATGATGCGCTGAATGTGATCCTCGTTCAGGTTAGTCAAAAGATTTTCCACAGGCACGCTGAGGCAATGAGCGAACGAAGGAGTAAGTTTGACGTTCGTTGACTGCTACAGCGGCTATCAAATCCGTCTATCAAAAAAACGTTAAAGGTAAACTGACAGTATAGCCCTAGCAAAAGACTCGCAATGCCGTTAATACGAGGGTAGACTGATGTTGCTTTTGCTGCAACTTCATATCAGTTGCATAATATCAGTTAGTGATAAGTGTGAACATATTAATGAAGATATAATATTCGGACTGAGAGAGTCATGAATGAAAAACATACGGTTGCACTGCACGAAGACATCATGCACTGGCTGGCTAACTGTGTTCGCTGCTGATTTCTGAAGATGTTCCGAAGTTGTCGGATTCACTTGCGATTCATTTGAATCTGATTTCTCTTTGTCGAATTTCTTTTGTTGCCGCTCACTAAAAAATCTTGACAAGTTAATATTTTCTAAGACGGCGGAAGGTATTTAAACCTATTTTTATGAGGGGTTTGAATGAGTTCATTCAGCCGCTGTTTTGAAGAGAGAGCAAATTTGGTTGGAAATTCATCGTATTTGTCGAACAGCTTTCGACTGTTTTTTTAAGAATCGTTTATCACTCATGAAAAATGCTCGGTAAGATTATTTACTGAGATACGTCGACCGGGTGTCGAGCCATTTCATGCGGCAATAACTGGTTGGTGGATGTAGGATATCAAATGTTCCTTACATTCCCAAAACTTTATCTCCTTTGCAAAAGTTTTGCAAACGTGTATGAAACCAATAGTGACTAATCATGTTTGCGTTTATGTTCTACTCGAGCCATCTATAAGAAATTTAGAAATCAGATTTGGAGCACGATAAGAGTGTACCTTTGGTCGTTAGCACCCTTCATTGTCATGTCGTTGCTTGTCAACTTTCTGCAACTTCATTTTTATTTTTCCGGAAAGCACAACAACGATGCAGTTTTCATTTGCCTAATATAGACTTGTCGATACCCGTCAAAAAGAAGCACATCTAATGATGTAAGTATTATAAGGCGCTATATTCTTCTAAATAAGTAATAATTCGGAATACTGGGAGGAAAATAAATGATTTTTATTTGACCATTCCAAGATGCAAGCTGAATTCTGGACAGGGTTTCTACTGCGCTTCAGTGGCGAAGAAAACTGACGGTAACATGGAAGCCTAAGTCGGCCAATTTGTGAGTGGGTATCTAGTAAAGTATGGACCGAGTCGGACAATAATCTGTTGGACATTAGTAACATCCGGAAGACCTAACAGGACAATAATTTGTCGAAAATCAGTACGGTACGGACGGCCGGTATTCAACAGACGATGACCGAGTTAAAACGGTTCTGGAAAAACGACTCGTTGTACCGACTGCAAGGAACACTGTGCATTTTTGGCTCTACGTGATATGCGTTTGGAGTGGTGTTGTGATTTCTGTTTTGGGGTACAGCTTTTGACAAGAACTTTCATTTGTGGCAAATTTATAAAATGGTTTGTAGCGTAGCCAGTTAAGAGTTCGGTTCCTTCAAGGGGAATGAGATAATTTTGTTGAAATAGAAACGAGGTAAAGGCATCCTACGCGAGGGTTGTGGGAGGGGAGGAAGGGTGGAAGAGAGGGCCTGTAATGACAAAGTAGTTAGAGCAGTTCAGGCTGCGCATGGATTTTGACGTTTTTATTGAATCGTGAGGAACGAGTTGTGCGTTCACTTTACTTTTTGAAGGGTTCATAGACGCAAAACATGATTCATGTAAGCCTAGGCGAGAGTTAAAACATAACAAAAATGGAGTTTCCAGTTTTTAGACTTGTTTTCAACTGTTTTTCAAAGTTCAAACAGAATTAAAAGTTCAGTGGCCGGGAGAATACAATCGAGCACCTCCTACAACTTCATCGCCATACATAAATAACAGTCTAGAAGTTAGAAGACATAATCCGTTCGATTCCTGTGAATTGGAATCATCATTTCGTCTACGCTATATACTAAAACAACTGTTGCTCCTCTCAGAAAACCTCTAGAACCCATTCTATTATTCACTCGTCGCTGTGTGTATTTAAGCAAACTCGACACTTCATCGCCGTTATCAATCTGCCAAACTGTAACGCATGGACGACTATATAAATTGTCCCATGACATCATACATATATTCCTCCAAGCTTCCGGCATAAAAAGTTGCGGTACATCTATCAACCGTATTAAGTTTGGTTTTAGAGGCAAACTTAATACGGTTGATTTGGAGGCAAACGGAGTCGACTATTGATCCGTTGAGATTCTGTGATGAATGAATGTGTAGTGAGTGAAGCTTAACTGTAGCATTACCACTACGCTCAGAAACAACGCAAAGAAACGATGCTTGTCCAGTAAAAAACACGATTCTAACCAATCAGGAACACTAACACACAGAAAATATTGATAAAACCAACGATGCAATCCCAAAAACTAACGAAGAATATTAGCAGCACAGAACAAGGAAAAAAAACAAAAAATCATTTCAGAAAGTGTTCCCAAGAAACATCTGTTTTCGAAGAATGCCAAAAGCATTAGTGGTTAACATATAGTCATCTCCACAAGATATTACTATCGGTGCTCGTGGTGTCAACTGCTCGTGCCTCTACTAATGCTAAAAACGCCATGCGGACCAAAAGATACAGGAAACGGCATGCATGGTCGTGTAATTTTCGCTAAAACTTCTTTGAAGCAGCGTAAAAAAACAAATCAGGAGTGAAGTCGTTAGCATAGGGAAAGGTAAGGCAACGGGTAAGTTGTTGCCTTTCTTATCTAAACAGCAAGAGGGACAATGGTGAGGGGGAGGGGGGTGGGGACAGAACATGTCTAATAGGACTGCTTGGCTTTTAATGAGCCTCATCCGACCATGGCGACAAGAATGAAATAAGTCAAAGGTCATCAGCATAAGAGCAACAGCAGGATGGGGAGGAGGGGAAGGAGAAGGGGAGGCGGATGTAGCATACGCTGCTTTATCGTTTCTCCTCTCTCCCCATTTTTAACCTCTTTTAGTGGGCGAAAAACCCAATTTAAACACATTTTAATAGATTCAGTCTTCCTATAACGACTGTAAAATACGCATAAAATGCTGCCAATTTAAACCAACTCAATGAACCAAAAAACTTGCCAAAAACTAACCTCAAAACAAAAATCAGATCTAAATACCTCCTAGAAGGCGCATATTTATAACAAAAAAAATTTCAGTCCCGCTTATGCTATTAAAATCGTTCAAACACTCCCAGCATATACCGTCCTTTCGTACTTTATTCTAATATCCGACAAATATCGATTCGGCCCGTTGCGCTATTTCTACGCGCAACATAAGGAAAATACAGCCGATAAGAAGAGTGAAAGCGCACAACAGTGAATGTGAACGTTGCAGATGTTGCCATGGTGATGAAAAGTGGATGGAATGTGTGCACTAACTAGCTTGAAGCGTATTTTGATCGATGATTTTGAAAATTTTATCAAACAACTCTCAATTTGAGGCAATTTTATCACTGAAGACGTAATAAATGAGTGTTTTGTTTTGAGTGTTCACGTACACTTGCAAACAGAAGAGGTAAACAATATCTAGCATTTCTTAGCTAATTCAACTCGTTACGAAAACAGTTGTGGAAAAATTTATATTATTTTCTCTTATTTATTCACTTTTGTTTCTGATAATTTGGAAAACAACATAAAAGTGGACAAAAAAATGAGCGTGCAGTTTTCAGAAAATGAAACAACTTCTTTGAAAAAACAAACACAATCGTAAAGAAGTTCGACAAGTAAAGAGTAAATATACAGTGGTGAGAGCGGATTTTAGGGTTGCCATTAGAGATGGCAATTTTTTAAAATAGGAAACGTCAAATGCGACTGGAAACGATAAAATTTAATATTACGACAGAATAGCTTAATGTGGTAATTTTAGGATTGCAATTAAAGATGGCAATTTTCACAAACAACGTTGAAGGGTAAATATTTTTAGCAGCTTAGCACTACTTCTTCTTCAAGGAAATTTTTATATTTGAAGTTATCCAGGATGGTCCGGAATGATCTGGTATAAAAGGGAATGAGCATAAAAATATCTAAATAAAAATGCGCACCAGTGTTACGAGCAAAAAAGTAATGGTACAGTTTAATAAGTTTGCAAAGCGGTGAAGCGAAGCATAGTATAATTCGTGAAACTAACGAGAACGAAGCTAAATTATAGTTCATGAGAACTGATGAGGCGGTAAATTAGAGCTTAACCATATAAATGAAAATTATGGAAATGAAGAAGCCCAAAGAGTAGATTATAGTACAATTTGCTGGAAATTATTCGAGCTCACATATCTCATGAACATCGTAGTTTCTTGTCGCTTGGCTCACAGATAAACCGAAAATGGACCACCCAAAGAGCTGGCTGATTAGTTACAAGCTAGTTGAAAGCGAATACTTTCTCGTCGAGTCCTCTTTGCGTGCATTTAGGTGCTAGTTACAACTCTGTACAAATATGCCACACGGTAACACCAATGCTCGATTTATTTTTCGATCCTTCCCCCTCCCTCCACTCCACATCTAATAATAATCTACTCAAACAAATTAGGAAACAAAACATCGAAAATGTCATCTTCGACTGCAATCTTTGTAAAACTTATTTTCGAAGACTCATCAAAGCTCAGTGTTTCTAGAATAATGTGTTGACCTCCCGCGTTTGATCGCTATGTCAACACTTCCACTTCGCAACTCCGAAAATCTTTCACGATGAAATTTGGAACATCTCATCATTGGTCGGAAATGGCTCTTCGACACATTTTCTGGTTCGATTTGCTGTTTCCTTAATTAGCTCTCTGAAGATCTGCTGAGATGAATACTACAATGAGCAATACAGAGCACCAAAAAACCCCTTCAAACGAGAGCTAGCACGTTTCCCAATAAAGCGTTGTGCATAGCGTAAGCTGACCATTAGTTCTGACACCTCATCACGTTGGTCATCGTAAGACGTTGATGATCTCTCGTAATCGAAGCACACGCGAAAAAAAAACAACAAAAAATTGTGAAGAAGAGCAAACGAAACGGACAAAAGAATGTAGAACATAAATGGAGCAGGTTGCTTACAAGTCGCATTCTACTTTTTCACACTAAAGTCGAATTTCGGAATAACTGTTTGTTCGCTTCTAATTGATTCCGTTTAATTCCTCCACGCCTCAGGAAATTTCGTCCGTAAAATTCACTTAATACATGCTCAGAATGCTGTTTTGTTTAACTAAGGAATGATTTAATAACAATCGTTTTTGTCTAGCTTTCAATACTGTCTACGCGATTGTGAGTACTGTAAAGGTTTCGTACACAAATTTGACGTATCGAAGAAAGGAGCGAGCTTTTCGCACCAAACAAGTCGAAACTGAAAAGGTGAAGGTGACCCGAAGTGTAAAAAATATGTATGGGAGTTTGTTGGGCGAATTGTAGAATGGAGAATATTAGTTACGGCAGTTTCGCTTCTAGTTTGGATTTAACTTTTTAGCTTCAATTTACTTGATCCAATTTACTTGATATCTAAAGTTAGCTTCAATTTACTCGATATGGAATTTGAGTCAGTGCTTTTCACTTGTTAGTTAGACTTTACTACCCTCCTTAACCAGTACTTCTTCCTTGTTGGACACTACTGGCCAATTCGTTCAGTACGTCAGAATTGGTTTCTTTTTGTAATATCTATGACACTAAGAGGTTTTTGTACAACTCCGTCATATCGTTTAATGCTAACGGCGATAGCCGAGATAAAATATGTTTGTCCAACATTGATGGTGTGTGCTATTGTGAAATGTGATTTCCCCAGAATAAACATCGTTGAATGCGTATGCGAACGTACTGCAAACCTTCTCTCAGGTCTGTTATAACTTCCTTGTTGTGTTAATCGTACGGTCAGCTCAACGCTCTACAATATGGTTTACTTTTTATTGTTTGCCGCAAATTTTCTCACAGCGAACAACAAAGGCTTATTGCCAAATAATTCATGAGACACTTCATAGTGAGTTTGAACCGTCGATAACGCTATTCTGCAAGATTCCTACCTTTCATCGTACTCTTCTGCATTCTGTTCTTCATTATTGCAAGTACAACTACTGAAAATCGGCGGAATGCTGCTATTTGCAGTAACACTACTATTTAATGTTGTTTTACTTGTCGAGTGTTGTTCGCCAGCTCAGAGTACGTTGACATTTCAACTCGTTCACTTTCAGTAAAATCTTAAATGATTTAACCAATTAGCACTTAGTTAGTGATTTTTGAGTTTTGTGATAAATTAAAGCAAAAGTTGCGCTTGCAGTGTTTAGTTTTAGTTTGCACAACGCAGTATATGCGTGTCTTTAGAGACAGCATAAATCTTTCATTTCGCATAAAATTTTCATTTTGGGTGGTGGTTTTTTTGGACATTCCCTCATGTCTATCTGTGCTGTGATACTAACGATGGTAGCTGTAAAAAATGTACATCTTTAAAAAATTGGCACCAATCGAACGCGACCATGAAGATTCAAGCGCAGCTAAAATCAGGGTTTACGTAGTGTGTGAAAGAGGGGATCATTTGATGATAAATTATAAATCAATTCTAAAGAATGATCGTAATAATGAGAACTTTTGTGAAAAAACGAAAGACTGTCCGACAGTTGCTTATCAAACACAACTTAATAAACGCATGATCCTTAAAGATTGACGTTGCGAAGATTATGTTGCGTTTGGTGGCAGAGTCGGTTGGCTAAGAATTGCTTACAGATTCTGGTGAAAATCATCTAAAAACAACATTTGTGAGATATGGACACAATTGAACGATAACAGAAATAGCAAATATTACGACAGAAAGCTAGTGATGATAGATAAACTTCTATGCCAGCCCATCTATCTCCTCCACCCCCTTTCCAACCGCCTCCCTCTTTCTAGCCAGTTTTTTTTTCTTTTTGCTCGGTTGATAGTTGCATGACATGTTGAATTTGATAAGCCTGTATCTCTCAAAGCTATAAGTCGTCAATGCGAGTGCTAATTGGTGCTAGCTCTTTCAGTTCCCTTAGATTACTTTCAAGACAGCGTTTCGCATGAGAGCACGACAAGTCAATCAACGCTACAATCCGATCCTCTCGATATGATTCTTAAAGCCGAACATTCCGAATATGAGACTCTCAACGAGACGATTACTGAAAATGTCGAGCCAGAAGCACGTTCAAACAATTCGGACGTTTTGTCGCCATTACTTGTTTCGCCAACTCGGTTGATTTTCACGACAAAATCCGAACAATCTTCGAGCTTTAAACTCATCCCGCGAAAGACAATCGAAAAAAGGATTATCTTTCATAGTGAGAACGACGAATGGACGAGAGCCTTTCCAATACTGCCAAATTTATACAATGCGCTCTTCGTCCCAAACTTCTTAAGAGTTAATTTACATATACATCTGCTTTCTAACTACAGAGAATTTCCATGGCTTGCGAAGATTTGCGGTAATAAAATCATTTGCCATTTTTATTTAAATTCTTTTATTTGAGCTGCTGTGATCAGCTCAAAAAATTGCACATCCAGATCAAAAGCGACAATCTAGGCCTTTTTTGTCATTTAAATCCCATAGCGGTTTCGAACTTACGAGTACTTTTGCGAGAACTTACAAATGAGCTCTTACGAATATTTGATGTAGTGATCAAGGCCAGTCACTACTTTCATAGAGTGAGCAATTTTGCAATGGAACCACTGAAGTTTTATGATAAAACAATCCGAATTTAGTTTAAATGCTGTAATTGCAGTTCGTTGAAAATAGCAACCCTCAACTTCACTAGCTTACTCTGAACTGATTCATAATCGCTTTACCTTCTCTGCCAGTACTGCGAATAGTTTTGAAATCCAGCATACTTCAGTGATGCATACACGAAATTTGCTTTTCTTTTTTTGTAAGCGTTAAAAAAGTTGCTTATCGATATTTCCTTTTAAGAACTTAATATAATTAATTCTTTATAGCAAAGCTCAATGGAGTGGATACCCAAACGATCGAGAATACTCGCTTCGTTTATCGACAGAGCAACCTTAAAGCTTTCTCTAGCGCCACCCGTTTCATGGACATTCTGTGAACCACTATGTGGTGTTGGCGATCAAGCAGTTGATGCGGAATCTGCATTCGAAAACGCCCAAGAAGACGTTCGTGAAGCTGTAAGTCAGTTTTTGTTTACAAAATTTGTCGTTATCATAAACTCAATGAAACAACAACTCCT
Organism: Toxocara canis; assembly: GCA_000803305.1. NCBI lineage: Eukaryota > Metazoa > Nematoda > Chromadorea > Rhabditida > Toxocaridae > Toxocara > Toxocara canis. The sequence continues at coordinate 788,954 of JPKZ01022848.1, forward strand.
TCGCTAAGAAGTTACGACTAGTTGAGACGATTAAGACATCATGAGATTCTCGGACGTCTGGCTATGACTGCTGACAGCAAAACTGAATTCATCCTCTTTTTTTTTCGATCAATCTCGTCAACTCTGTGCAGAAACCATGTATTTCATTCAAACTTCGACAAGCGTAGTGGAGGGGGGAGATGGGCGTGAAGGGAAGTGGGAGGGGGAGGGGAAAGACAATACGCATTGCGAGTCTCTACGAAGTATTTTTCCTTACTCAGTTTTAGGAGCTGCAGAAGTTGTAATCCGAGTACGATGTAGGGTAAAGCCAATTTTTGCTTAACTGATTTTCCGTAAACCACTGTAAGCAAAGTTCTAGTGAACCTTCAGAGAACTCGCATGTGAACGGCCACTTTTTTCACCAGACCCTAGAAACGCGATGAAGTGCGGGGGGGAAGATAAGTGGTTCCTCTTTCCCAAGATAAGATACTAATGAATAAAACAAGCTAAGAACGACCGAGTCGAAGAGGATGCTATCAATGCACTCTTGCAAAACGCTCACATGGCCAACCGGCCGGCTACAGAATTATCAACCATGCAGAGTCCTATTTTACAGTTGGAGAAAATGACTAATTGCACAATGAGCCAGGGATTTCGAATGCGCAAACGGACCATATCTAAGCGTCCCAAACTCCCTCGAAAGTACGTTTAATAATACCACACTTCATTCAGGAATAACTTGTACAGTATACTAATCGAGCTTCCTGAGTAGTAGTGACCTTCGGGTTGAAACTGCCGAACGCCTACAAACGCTGAGAAGAGCAAGTGTGAGTTGCAGCACAATGCAAAACTGACTGAAGAATACCATGGGCGGCAAATAATTTCTTTTGCCGGGTTTGTATTTCGTTTAGCATTCAAGCTAAGAAATTATTCGGGTTAAACATACTATGTTTTAAATGATTTGGTGACGGCTGATGAACCATGGTTGTACATGCCATCGAACATTTGAAACGGGGGGAGGGGAGTGGGGGGAGAGGTTGGGAGAGAGGCAGAGGAATTGATTGTTTGGACAGGTTTAGACAGCGTTTGATCAAGCAGCATCGGCGATTGTAAGTGCTTTAAACGTGAGTGTTAGATTCAGACATCATCCGATTCCTGGTTGCATAGTACGCAAAGTGGGAGTAGAACTCTGCCAAGAGGTCAATTTTGAGAAGGCGGATTCTGAGGCAGATTTGTTGAACAAGTAGTTTTGATTTTTTTTTTACAAATACAGGTGATGGCCGCATTCAAGAGGGAAGGTATTGCAATGACTGACGAGAAGAGAACTGTATTGGTCTACGATACAAATTCAGTGCTGCTCGATGAGTTCGGCGATTTCTTCGACCACAGCGGTATGCGCTATCATGCGGAAAACGGTGTGGTCGTCGGCAGGATAGACGCCAATCGTCCAAAGGATATTTTGTCATATTTCGTTGCGGTATCGTTCACCATCCACTTTTGAACCGTCTTGAACACATGACAAAATGTTTGCGGTGTGAATATTGATATGAAACGCGGTATAGCAGATGCCTAGTATTCATGAGCTTTGGTCTATCGTTCAAAGTGTCGCAAATTGTTGTCCGCTTCATTTCTTAATTCGAGCAGTCACCGTAAGGCTGTGACGGTAGTGCATCAACCTCACAGTCCGACAGCGGAAGACAGACATCCGGTAATCAACCTCCTCTAAAATTCTATTCGATGAGCAAGAAGTGAACGTTGCTAACCACAGACTAATCAGAAACATATTTCGAACAGTGGGATAAAGTAATGAACAAGAACAGCAGGTTTACGTTATACGCGGCTAAGGTTAGAAGCATCGTTTTGACTAAAAAATTATTTGGTATTTCAAAGGTTCTTACAACGAGCTTAGCTCGAATGCCTAATTTCATGGCGAATCTCATCACTGAACAGATATTTGTTTTGTCCAGCAGATAAAGCAACAATTTTTGTACTCATAAAGTGATTTGGGCTTTAGAGAATTTTTTTTGTTTCCTTTCTGATTTGCTTACGTTTTTAATTTTTTGCATATTACGCAATAGTAAAGCGACAGAATTCCAGGTGAATCTCTTCAAAATCATGCGGATATTTTTTGCCATTAAAAGAAACATTGTATAACTTTTAGAGAATGTGTGACAAGTTAATATCGTGAAATGTGACCATCACTGGAAAAAAAAAGGCCGAATTTTACGAAGTTTTCGAAAAATATTTGATTCAGTGAGTGATTTAGTGCATTAACTGAATGATTGCAGTTGGAAGCAAAAGTGTCAAGCGACTATGCATTTGGTGAAAATATATGGAGACGTCTCGCCAACGATGTGCTTCTCCATCTGATTGCACACAAGCAGACGCGATTTCGCGATACTATTGCCATCATATTTTGATAAATCAAATACAATTTTAGAAAATGAGAATTACGATTTATGCAATATACTGAAATCTAAAAAGGAGAGTTGAAAGTTAGGAAATCCTTCTGCTTATTTTCCATGCATAAATGTGTTTATGAAACGAATGGAACAGTTTGCTTAAAATTTTTTATCACCTTTTCGCTCTTGTTGCAGCATTCTAATCACAGAGTGATTAGCGCAAAAGTCCGGACAGTGGGGAAGGAGATGACAGTAAAAGAAAATGGTTTTGTGACTATGTAGAGGGGAGAATCCATGAATTTTGCAGCACATTGCAAAGAAATGCGCATATTCTATGCACCCAAAACGTATCTTCAACGAAGTAACCATCAAAATTGGTTTTTTGTAATGCGAAACGAGTGGAATCATTGGCGAATTCATCGGTGCGAAGAAGTACTGCGATGAAAAAAGAAGAGGAAACTATAAAAATGCAAAAATTATCGTAAATTTTTGGCGAAAAAACCATGGTATGGATGCATAGTTATTAATTTGTTGTTTTTTTTTTTGCGATTAGCGTAAGACTGCCTTCTTCCGACCTGAAAGGAGTCCCATCACACAAATTTGTCAATTTTATGGCTTAAACTTTGGTTATTATTATTTATGTTCTCTTTGATGTAACACTTCTACTAGTATCGCTCGCGAAATTCACTTCATTATTTCACTTGTAAGCTGAACCATGAATGCTTTGTTGTCGGGGGCAAAGCAAGTCGTAAACGCAAAAAGCCCACCTCACACTATCGCTCTTTTTCGCAGATATTGCGAGAAAGACGCATATCGTGTGCATTTTAAATATATGGCACCCCTTTGACGGTTGCTAGGACCCTTGGTGTTTTGTCACCTAGGAAAGTGGTTTTATCTTAATGATCTCTAAAGGTAAAAATGAACCGTACTATTGCTGTAAGTGGTACACCGGCATTTCCATGTCTGGTATTTTTACACGGATCCAAAAGGAAACTGAGGAAGGGAGGAGAAGGTAGTACTGGGTAGGGCGGGGAAGGTGTTCAAGAGAGTGAGCTCTAGGCGGCTCAAACTGATAGAGCATATCATTGTATGAAGTAGTATAACCTCATCCTCCTTCTTATGTGAATGCATGAAGCGTAAACTTGTGGTCGTTTTAAGCACGTAAACATTTTATTCTTCAAAAACAACAAGTTCATCCTTCTCGCAATCCGTGAAGTTTTTCTTTCTCATCACAGATATAGTTAGGAGCATTTTTATGCGACTGTACAGTGAATTCTCGTTCGAGTTCAGCATTGCACAGCAACCTCATTAAAGCGCCTAAAAACCGGTTGTCCACTCATCGTCTTTGATGTTTTTTTTTCCAACTTTCCCTTTGTACCTTTTCCTCCTCACGCTCAACCGCTGCGCTCCTCATGTTTCCGTGCTCGCTTTTATGTTCTTTTGGCGATATCGTCATTTCGCTAGCTGAAAAGCGTCTTGCCAAATCATCTCTGCTTTGTTCCCTTTCGCGCTAGTGTCAGGCGGAAGTTCTGTTTGACGAAAGGGCTCTATTCAAGGTACAGGGACCTGTTTTCACCATGCTGAATAGCAAGACGAATAGCAAGACGTCTACACTAGTCACAGAGTGTCGAAATTCTTAATGGAGGAGAATTCACCACAAGGCAACTCTATTTTTCGCGAGTTGTCAGTAAATGGGCGTGTATCAGGGCGGCTACCATAAACCACATTCAATATTTCACTACAATTTTAGTTCCAAAAAAAACCTAATGAACATTGTGGTGCATGTGGCGAAAAATTTTCAGAATTGCCCGTTTTGTAATATTTTTTTTTCACATTTCATTGAAAATCTAGCCCCATAATGTCACCTTTTCGGCGTCGTCTTTCCATTCTACCTTATAAAGATGTGAGTATGCGAGTGATCGTAGTTTCTGGCGGTAGTTTCGTATGAAGAGTCGAACAGCGCATCGTAGAAATACTGTTTCTTTTCTCTGAGCTTGGCACACAACTGTTTCATAATTTACTACATTTGGTTTTTTAGAAAGGAATAATTTTTTTTCAGCGCACTTTAACAACTTTGAACTATACGACAGAGTGAGCTAGCGTCCGTCATGATTTTTCGCAGTCATAATGATTTCATTGATCAACCAACCTTTAGTCGATAACTGAGCTTCTCAATGCTCTACAAACAATTTTAACATGTCTTAAGGTTGTTGTTATTTCAGGGGCTGACGCATTATGCAACCACTGTGTTCAAAATACTTACAAATATTTACGTCGATTCGTCGACTTTTGATGTTCCCTTTGAAGCACATTTTTACTTGAGCAGCAAACGGAATATTTTTAGCCTCTGTTCACATAGCTTACTTATTTTTTCCCTTAATGTACCGCTATTATAGTTAAGCTAATTTAGATCGGCAACAGAAACTGGGAGCTTCCAACTTTACGGGTTCACCCTTTCACCATTGGCGGTATTTGAAAGTGGCGCAAAGAAACTGTGTAACTCGTGCTTGCAAAGTTATCCATTTTCATAATTGAATCTTTCCAACCTAGTGCTACCGTTAGCGAAGTAAATGCTTTATTTTCGTGTTAACGACAGAACACGCCAGTCACGATCGCCAAATGGTTCATCGAGTCGTATCGCTTCCATACAGACGCACATATGGAAATCAGTAAAGCCATAAAATCAGTTGTCGGACTTAAACATCGAAAAAACCTGCAGCCTCCCCCCTCCCTTCCACCTAAAAGTCAAAACTCACGGGTATTTAGTGGGTTGCTGCAAAAGTCCAGAAAAAATGCAAAGGGAAACAAACGGCTCTTGTATGGAACAGCTTGCCAAGCGCGTCTCTCTATGAGCCACAAAGAAGGAAACCTTTGATCGTATTCATATCATGTTTTTTTGTGCGTCTGTCGATGAGCACGCTCGCATAGCTGAATGTTCTGAAAAAAAGTGAAGGCAAAGATTCTGCAAAGAAATTATTATTGAAAGACGTGAACGCTTTTTGCAACGTAAGAAAGTTAATGTGTATGTATCATATACAATATCAATGTCATAATCCGAAAAAAAAAACAAAAGTTTCGCTGCGAGAAATAAAGAATATGACCTTGCCGTGACAGAAGCACCGGTTTGTAAACCCGTCAACCACGCTTTTCTGCAGCATAAAGGCAAAGGTGAATGAAAGAAAATAATGTAGTGGGTTTTCTTTCATGTGAAAGACTATTGCGCGAAAAGTGAGCATTTTCAGGGACAGCAATATGCTGGAAAATTACTCATCCATCCTCGTGACCCACATCTTATCCTGGCTGGTAGCCCGGTGCGTAAAGGACCGATTGTACATTGTTTATAGGCTCTTTTCCGGTATACCTCGATAGGCTTCCCTTAGTGTTTATTGAAGGTCTTACAGGAGGGGCGTATGCAGGATGATCTTTTCGACAGACGGTCTTCGCTATAAGGAAAAGTCACCAAGGCAAGAAAATAAGATAGAAAGAAGTCGAGTCATTTGCATTCTCAAAATGGATTCGATCAAATGCGATGTTGGCTAATCTATTAGAATGAAACATACCGAAAAGTTCTCAACAGAAAATCCACAAACGATGCTTTTAGAAAAGTTGGGACTAGAAAACTTTCGGTGGGTGGTATGACTCAGACGTTATTTTTGCCTGAAAAGTTTTTTTTTTTTGGGGGGGGGGGTGGGTCCACAAACGATGCTTTTAGAAAAGTTGGGACTAGAAAACTTTCGGTGGGTGGTATGACTCAGACGTTATTTTTGCCTGAAAAGTTTTTTTTTTTGGGGGGGGGGAGGTTTATCGGACATCTCATTCGGGATACTACGGTATTCGAAGGTGCTAACATGCAAGTGGTATGTATCTCACTCTTGCAAATATGCGTCTTCGCTTTGGCGCGCAGTGGGTTGTACTTGCCCATGAGGAAAACCGGACCGGAGCGAAATGATAGCGAACGACCGATAGCGAACGGCCGCCGAACAGCAGCAGCAGCAGCAGCAGCACTGGGGAAGCAATGAAAGCACGCGCTCAGAATTCGCGAATCATAGCACGACGCACTTTGTGCGGCCACCGATTGTCGCCATTCATGTGCAAGCAACATTACGCTTCGAATGCGCCTTCTGTCTGTTCGAATGCGTTCCCCGTTTTATATTCACCCCAACCCCATCCTTTTCTCCGATGCCGTTATCTTCCCTGTTTTCCCTCCTCATTTCTTCCTACTATTGTTTCCGCACTAATGCTCCGTAGCAGTCGAGTTTCCCGCCGGGGATCCCAGGGGATGAACAGTGCCTCGACTTCCACCGTCAAGGTTTATCGTCCCCAGACTGGATTGCCCTTCATCGGCTTATGCGCGATAAATCTCCTCTGGACTCTTTGGTCGGGGTCCTCCTCCAGCCAAGTCGCCCCAAGGGTCCTCCTGCTGAAAATCGCTCTCCTAAGAGCACTACTCCGCAGACATTCCTTTGGTTCTTTGCACCAACGTTTACCGGTCTTTTTTATCCTCTCCTTCATTCATTTTGTTCAGCTGATGCTCAGATAGACATATATATTGATTCTGAATGAAAAGACCACAGCGTTTCTTTTAAGGCATCGTATCGTCGTCCCAATGAGTGGCGCCTAGCTGTTAACTCTTTCAGTCGGGTCAATACTCTTACAGAATTTCTCGTAGAGAGGTTTATTTGTATTGTACAATAAATAGCGACTTCCATAGTAAGCATGTCACTCATCAAACGCTTGGAAACATGCTCATTTTTGAATAGTCCATCATCACCCTTCTCACTAGAAAGTTGTGAACGTCTCCGTTGCGTTCGAAATGCTATAGTCTCACCGGAAGGATGCGGCCGGCGCTCATTCGCTCATGAGTATTAGTAGTTCGTCAAGAAAATGGAAGAGAAAATACTTGTAGTATGGCGCAAAATTCTTCATGAAACAAATCGGTTTTAGCCGTAAAATGAACAGCAAGAATTGAACAATTTAGCAATTTTCATATTACTTTCAATACACAAACAAAAACGGAAAAAAAAGTTGTGTTGAATAGTGCCGTATTGGCCAATATAAAGGAAAACATTGGCGCTATTTAGCAGTCAGCATTGTGCAATATGCAAGTGATGTTGGCCCCAATTTATAGCTATTCACGACGCCGGCTGTCATCAAAAACCTTGCTAGACTAAATGATTAAAGTTGAAGCGAATGCTATGTCTATAGGTTAATTATCATCGATTATCAAAAAGTTAAGTATTTGAGCAAGAAATTAAACAACTTAACAAGTGTTCGGAAGGTTTTGCGCAATATGCACTTCTTGCAGTCCTAATTAAAAAGATTTAGTAAATTATCGAAAACCAGCTGAACAACGCCTGACTGCAGCAAACATTTTTCACTATGGACCGATGATGACTAAGCGGTTTGCTCACAAGCGGAGAACAGCTGTCGCTTTTAAGGCCTACTTTCCTGAGTATTTAATGACCTTTTTCCGAAAATATCCCCTCTTCCAGAAATTCGTGTTTAAGTTATGTTTTACAAGCGTTGTATTTTGCAACGTTTTCTGTCGCATGACCTCAAGTGTTAGCAAAGGAACTGAATTTTAGAGCAGTTTTTCGTGCGTCATAACTCATCCAGAAATCCACTTGTTGTTCTGAAATTCATTCGGAGCTTATCTGTCAGATTTTATCGTGATATGGCTTTAGAGTTTAGGGAACTGCGCTTTATAGAACTATAGTACACAGTACTGCATTCATATTAACATGGAATTAGTATGGAAATAAGGTATTCCATTTTTGGCGGTGGAAAAAGGACAGCGCTGAGAGCAAAAATCCAGTATAATGACAACACTAGTTGTGGACGGTTTATTTAAAAAACATGGTACATAATACTTTCGCTATTTTGCAATTGCAAATAATCGGTACAATTTGAACGAAAAGGAAATGGGGAGAATTGAGGAAGGGCTGGCTCTCATATTTGGAGAAGGAAATTATCTTTCCCTTTCTTTTTCCCTACTCGCCCCTCCCTCCCCAAGCAAATAATCGATTTGAACGAAAAGGAAATGGGGAGAATTGAGGAAGGGCTGGCTCTCATATTTGGAGAAGGAAATTATCTTTCCCTTTCTTTTCT
>JPKZ01022848.1:798891-811352 GCA_000803305.1 Toxocara canis
CGCTCCCACACCCTCATTCCTTTCCTGTCCTGGAAAGGAAAGGGAAGGGAGACGAAGAGAGGGGCCAAGCTTACTTTACACTACGACAAGCTGTTCCCTTAAGCTTATATACAGGTACTTATTCGACAAGTTTCTCAAAACTGAAAAATGCACCAGAGCGAGAAAACTTTCCGGAAAATGGTGATAAAAAGGGGAAACACAGATGGCAACCGACAGTTTAAATCGCTAGGGATGTGTGCAGTGCGAGTGAGCATTTTCATGTAAGTGAAGGGATGCCGGCACTTTGGGTAATGCACTCTCAAAGTCTGCTTTAAAGGAATTTTTAAACTTGACTTTAGCGCAATTTTTCTATTTCACCTTTATTATGCCTAAGGTAGACTTTAGTCCGGAATTTGGCTGGCGCAAGAAAGCATCATTGTTAGACGCATATCAGTAGGTTTCGTTAAAGGGTCATCAAAGTGACAAATGATGTCTCGTATTTACCCGTCGTCGCTGCGTCAGTCGTCCAATAATTTTTTCCCCTATCTAGCGCAAAAATCAGAGTCGAAAAGTGAAAATTGTGAAATTCTAAAACCCTTAAATTTTAAGCGGTACTCTCCCTGTGAAAACTATTTTAGGTTGTAGTGCGTGGTTAGCAATCTTTGCCTAGAATTTCTCTACAATTGCATCAGCTTTTAAGCACCTCTTTAATTGCTTCAAGCAGTGTTTCACTAATTCTGATAAAAGCATTCAGCAGTGTCGTTCGTTTTTGTTGGATGGTAGTTGTCGGTTTGGTCCACTAATTAACGTTTAATAATTTATTAATATTCCGGCAGTTTTCTGACTCTTTGCGACCTTCAACAAAGTTCTGTTTTTTCGTTCCTTTCTGGTTCTTTTTGATCAGTATTCTTTCTTCAGGGAGTGAATTTTTGTCTGTACAATACTTTGGTGCACTTAAGTATCCTAAGTGCAAATAATTTTTTTTTGGCCTATACAAATACTCATAGGAAAAGAATTTCCCTTGAGGATTTCGAAAAGTCGTCGAGTTGAGCTTTTTGTTCGACCGTCCAACCGACCGCCCGTCTCTCTTATGCTTTTTCATCCGACGCTCTTTTTACTTTTGCTCTTAGCGTTTTCCTGCGTTGTTGTTCTCTTGCTCGATCACCACGCACGCGAATCATCATCAATCCTTCTTCTACAACACACTTCATTTCAACATCCCAATGCCATGCGCATTCTGCAATGCACAGCTGCAAATCGTTACCTGCACTATTTGTGAATACAACGCAAATATTAGCTCAGTTGTTATTGTTTATCTAGAAGGTCGCATAATTTTACCATGTTTCTTTTTCGGAGATTTCATGAATTTAGGAATACGGCTTCGGCAAATCTCACCACTTAGTCTTCAGGGCTGCATGCAGGCAGGTGACGGATCGTTTTGTGCCCCAGTCTGCGACCGTTGACTGTACAAAACATTCTGGAGTTCGAGTGATCCAACATGCTGACTTGCTCTCTTTTCTTCCTAACCTTGCGTAATCCTTGGTCTTTAGTGAAGCTGTTATTGGAATAGGTTTACTGCCGTCAACAAGCGATGACTTTTATTTCGGAAAAAAATCCTTTATCGAAAAAAGTAATTTCATTTATATCAAAGTGCAATGTTGAAAGCTTTAAATTCTTTTCGAATTGCATTGTCCTCTCCTAGTTCAGTTTCTCAGTTCGGTTTTTTTGTCTCAAACGACTTAAAAATCACGACAAGGCTGACGCGATATAGGCTTTTGACAATTTCGCAAATATAGCTCGGTTCGCTTCTTGAACGCGCGAAAAGTAATGCAAAACGTTTACTTCAGTATTACTTTTTTCTGCACAGCAGATGACCAAACAATCGCGTTTGATGATCAGTATGGAATGGTGGTCAACGAGCGGGAAAAAAGCCTTAAACTTGCTGAATTGCAACCTTAGTGTATTATTGTAAAAATGAATCACTTCTTGGAATCTTCGGCTCAAGCTGGACCGACTGAAAACATTTCCATTCAGAAATTCGCAAAAACTTAAATGTCTCCTTTCAAAAGAGATCGAAGGCGCGAAAAGTGACCTTCCGTTTCGTAAACGATGCATTGGTTTGTTTTCAAATCTGTTCGTGCATATGAGCCATCTTTCACGTGGAACAATTTTTTAACGCTTCTCTAAAGCTGCAATTTTTGTGAAACCTTGTTTTTTCATCTTTCATCCGAAGAAGTCGCCAGCCAGTATCAACACTCGCAAAAAAAAAAAATCAGCCGTCGCTGTGTATTTCTTATGTCCAAGCAATAAATCGTTTACAATGAAAATAATCTCGAGACGGCTGGGTGGCACTGAGGCGATTGGAGTGAATCGGTCTTTCGGGGCCAGTAAAACTTTTGAAGCGGGTAATTTTTTAGAGGTAAGGCAAACAAAACGAACTGAAAATTGCAAAGTAGAACAAGGGAGCGAGCCGAAAATTTTTAACGGCAAGTCGGACGAAAAAATTTTTGAAGAAAAGAAAAGCGAGCTGAAATTCTGGTAAGAACAGTGGTACCAGCAAACCTTCGAATGAAGGCAGGCAAATCGAAACGATGAAGTGCAGTTAAAGCATCGCCATAAGACTTGAGTTCTAACGGAGTGGGAAACTTGCTGGCGTTGTGCTGCGTCTTCCTTCATTTTTAAAGCGATGAGGGTTCTGCGCGTTCCATCTAATTATGAGTGCACCACGTCTTCGCTTTCTCAAATATAAGGGTGCGGCGATTTCTCGTTTATATGATATATTTCTTTTCACATCTTATGAGGGCGTAGCGCCTGTTCTTTCGAAGTTTTCCGCCGTTTTCGCCTTTTCCTTTTCAGTACTCTGCGAAACAGTGATTTTTCTTTTAAATAGCGAGAGAGACTAGCATGCCTTTTTTCTGGAAAGTGGGCTCCATACTGAGTCCACTCCTCCCCACTCCTCCCGACCGGATCGAATGGGAAGGTGGGGTCGAATACGCTCAGGCATGGTTGCAACTATTCGTTGAAGAGTTCAAAATTGCTCCCGCTTTTAATTCTTACTCAAAAATTTTCCTGCCAGTATTCTTATTTTTCATCCAGAAATTCAAGTTTGATGAATCTTGCAGCGAGTGGCGAGGCGCGCCTATTAGCCCAATGTCTCTGTCGTCAACCCTCACTAGTGACTGCTGTAATTTTCTTTGAACAAACGTTACTTTTCGTTGAGTCAGGATCCACCCGTAAACTGATAAATTTTATTGAAGCAAATTTCAAGGTGCTTGCAAAATCTATAATTGTGTATGGCGACTTTGAGAGATCAAAAGCGTGCAACAAATGAAGGTCTTGCGCTCGCCCACACCAGCGAACCAGCGGTTTCGTGTCACAACGAAACGACCCGGTACCACAAATCTGGCTAGCCAAGGTTGCTGGAAAGACTTTCTTTCAAAATTTTCTCTCATCTCTCTACTCACAATATCTTCGGCCCACTTACTGTAACCTCTGGATTTCATTAAATTCCAACTTTTCGACGCCGACGGTGGAAACCACTCATGGGCTTGACGCACATGCACACAAAATGCACATGCCAGCGCACATGCACACAAGGTGCACTTGCAAACGCGCATGCCCGACCACCTCACCGGTCGTCTTCGTGACTCCAAACGTTGAACACGCTTCGAACACTGCGCGAGGATGCAAACGCAACTTGCAGCACTATTCCAACGCTCGAATACAGCACACGATCGAACGCATCGCGTCGTTTGTTGCGTTCCAGACGCGACGGCTATCGTCGTCGATATACCCGCCAGAGGCCGCAGTCGCAACCGCGACGCACTCGCGTTTGCGTCAACTAGTTCAACGCATTTTTTCCCGTCTATCTCCCTGCACTTATGCACAAACACATTCGCAAAAAAATTTTTTTATTTAGTGAAGAACCAGCCATCCATGTTTCCATACAGATTCCTCTTTTCACTTTCAGTAACACGTTTTCAACTGAGTAAAAACTCTTATGTTTGTTTTTTTTCTCATGTTCAATACGACTCGTTTAAAATGTTCTTTTTGCTCTCAGCTGTTAAACAGTTAGTATACAGCGTAGTTTAGATTTATTGACGTGTCTGTTGCTAGTAGAAAACGGTTCCACATTTGTGCGATCCAAATTTTGCATTTTAATAGTGTGGCAAAGATATTTTTCATGCTACTGTAAAGTTTGGAGAAATTTCATTCCAAATTACGAATCCATGTTCGAATTACAAATCGAAGCCAATCGACGACTATTCTTTTTCGGGTAAAATGGTTATTCTTCTTGACCGGGAGTAGTTGTTCCTTTTGGTTCCAGCTATAAGCAAAAATAAGCTGTTCACAGAAGAGAGCGTGCCATTGAATTTTTCATGAAGCCATGCTTTGTTAGAGGAGTTCAGTGGAAGCCATTTACTTTTTTTTTTCTCCGGTGATTGAAAATACATAGTTCTAACAACTTGTTTTGAAAACACTACAGAACTAGTGAAAAGCTTTAAAAGTAATCAATGCTTCGTAATGTTGGAGAGACCAGAAATTTCAAGTGTTCTTGGCGTTGCCTCTCAGAGATGCGAGTGATAATAAATTTTCAATTTTTTCACAAGCTCAGTTGAGCGTAAATTGCAGTTTTTTTTCTTTGCAAAATATGAATTGGCTAACAAATAATGTCCGTTAAGAAAATTACCTGCTTGAAGCGTCTGCTTTGTGTGAAATAAGAAACGTTTAGAAATGATCAAACTTGTTTGTTTCGTTGTACATCTAACTAGTGACGTTGAATAGTAAGCAGACGAGCGAAGTGAAATTTCTCGATTTGATGATATAGAAAAAACTGACGTAGAAATGAACGGTATTCAAATACTGAGAAGTATCCACCGTCATGGCTTGTATACATTATTCTGAATGGATACTCGTTTAGTGATTAGCATTTGTACAACATTGTCGGGATTTTTGTTTCGAGTTTGCCATCTTTCTTCATTTGCTGTTCTCATTTTTATGATCATTTGGGAAAAAAAAAACTATTCTTTTTTCCTCCCAAACTGTTTTTTTGTGTGTTGGAGGGCAGTGATCTATGAAATTATTGAGTGGTTTCACACATCGTTGTGTAATTGTTTTTTTTTTAAATTTATGTGGCAGTGAAGTGAAAGTGCTTTGATTTTATAGCGTGTATTAGCGTTTACATAAATTAGGGGTAACTTAGGTACATCATTTTAATAACCGCAAAGGATGTTGAATTATTATTATTACGAATAAGATGGAGAGTGGGGAATGGGAGAAATGTGTGGTTAACGAGTATTGAGTAGGGAGGGGGTTCACATAAATCCAGTTTGTCTATAAATGGAGAAATGAACGATTGGTTACTGCATAGACGATTGATTTGTTATTCGTGCGTTTTTAAATGCCGAATTTCATTGGCATCTCAACCTGAAAGCGACTTCAATAACTTCTGTCAGTTGGTCGCGTATTTGCTTCTATACAAAAGCGTCTGATCGCCGGAGCAGTTTTGAAGCTTGTTGGAATTTCATCTTTCTTCAACATTTTACAGTTTTTAAACATCACGAATGAAGTGCTGGCTCATAGTGGTGGAAAGATCGCTGTATGTTCGATTCGACGTTTACTTCGTTTAAGCATTTACGCTGCTGCACTTTGCGGCCAATGATGTTTGCTTGAACGCATTCCCAGCTCAAAAAACGGCCTGCTAATCTTGCTGGAGTTTTTGCGGCGGCTGTTTTGCTCCATGGCGAGCATATTTCATCCTAATTCGGTTGTATAAGTAACACCACGTATGTCATAATAGTGCGTTTTTTTTTTGGATTTTCTTCGTGTGCGATATATTCTTGCTAAGATTTTAAGTCATCAATAAGTGATTATGAGAACATTGGAGTCCGCTTAAGACATCCCGGGCTGGAAATGAAGATTTACCATATAACCGCCACTTTTTACTCATAGAACCTAATCATTACAGTACACCAGAGGAGAGAGCTTAGTTTATTGGGCAAAGTGAACGAATTTGAGACGGCTTGTGCAATGTTGCGAGGGTGGAGGGAGAGGGGCTAAATTTTTATTGCTACTGGTAAGTCGAAGACCCCGGCCAGCCCTTCTGCGCAGCGTATTGCTAAAACCAGCCACTGTATTTTCATTTTTCATCCTGTTATGTCTCCGCACATTGCAAGAGAACTTAACCTGCATGATGGAAATTCTAAATTTCAAGTCGTCGAATCTGAATCGCCGAGGAAACTAATATTTCAGTTCGCCATTTTGCGAGTGCTTTATCTATGAGAAGACCGCCCTAGAGGAAGGGTAGTAGTTGAGCGATGTAGTATCTGAGAAGAGGGTGCGAAGACCAAGTTTGAAAAAAAAATTTGAAGAGAGTTTATGCGAAGTTTTATGGCTAATGGAGGATTAACTTTCAGAGGAAGCTTGAATTCCAGACAGAGTAGTACTGCTTTACAGAGGGTATTTGTAGCTACAAAATGACGAAGGAGGAAGTACACAGAATCTGAAAAGTAGATTCTATTGAGCGGGGATGAATTCGAGAGCTTACGTTATGTGTTTGTAGCGATTGCTTTACATGCGCATATATGTTTTGCTTTGTGACTCTCTTTTGTCCTTTAAGGCTTGACGTGGGGTTGAGTGGCAGCATATTCTTATGAATCAGTCACCGATTGCCCTGTTGGCAAGCATGCCGTTGATGGACAACCAACGAGTAATTGATGAGAGATTTTCGCAATATGTACTTCGACGAAATAGGCTCATTCACCACTGTTTCTTGGTATACTGAACAATGGCTTTCGTTTTCCCTTAAGACGTCTAGTTCTTAAGAAATGCTGTTTTAAGGAGATTGCTATATCATAGATTCGCATGGAAAATTAAGCCAGTGTAAGGTGGCACCATTTGGTTGGCATTCCTCCTTGACTTCATAAATTGTCTACTTAAATTTGATAGAAATTGAAGTATCTAAAGCAGAAAAAACGCATTATGCTGCCAACGGAAATGGGATGTTCTTTTGTGCGTAAAGGGTGCACACAAATATATTGTAGTATTCTTTTTTTTCGCTTTGTTATCAGCAACGTTAGCAATCTTGTTTTCCTTCAAAGTGTGAAGGACCTCTAAAAGAAACGTACTCTGCATTAGCTCGATCAGCTCAAGCATCACAAAATTTTAAGCGATCGCTAGTGGGACAGCATTTATATAGTTTAGCAGATATGAAATGTGTACGACAAAGAAATTATCGGTCCAAATGGTTATTAAACGGTTATTAAATGCGAGAGTGCATGTGCGTAAAACATTGTTTATCTTAGCATGGTTCCACTAGGTCGACCGCAAGTCAGCGCTTTTCTTTATGCCCAAATACTGAGGGCTTTAAAAGAAGTGCTATCGTCATAACGGATGTTCAGAGTGTTTGGTTCTATAACGATTTGTTTGGATGTTTTCATCGCTTTGTGCTTTATGACAACAAAAGTGAAATTTCTTTTTCCTCATACGTTGAAACGCTTTTAAAATTTTTATTCCTCATATTTTACTATCTTATTCTCTGAGTTGTTCGCTAACAGCACCGAAGCAATTGATGCTCATCTCCAGACGACAATAAAGAACTCTGATGATCTGTTTACAAAGTATTGTTGTGTAAAATAGTATGAAGAAAGTTAATGTACAGAAAAAAAGGCGTCACATTCGACGAAGTAACTTCTCTCATTGCTTTCGCTCTTATGAAAATGTTCCATGTGCTTATTGCAGCGTTTACTAAAACGTGCAATGACTATAAATTGCTGCGTATTGCATTTGTTTGCAAATATGCACGTGTATATATTTGTCCGTTTGTCTTGTTGGTAATGACAAAAGCTGCGCTATAAAAATTTTACTCGTTTACTTCGTACGTTCCCAATATTCGTCTTTTCTGTGAAGGTTCAGTTTTAAGTCAGTTTCATCTTAGAATTTTCTTCAAGCATTTTACTGAACTCTGTTCTTGGAAATGAGGTTCTGATAATTTTTTTTTTTGAAAGCTGCATACCAAACACAAAGCAGTTCTAATCTAGCGTGAGGATTCTTCAGCTAAACTTCAGAATACCATTGGATGTTTTAATCACAAGGACACTGTTTACGATGTTTTAGATACTTATGCTTGTACTTCTGAAACGAACTTTTATTGCTGTTCTCGGTTATCTGTGCTGGCGAAAGAATTTTCTCATTAACATTAAAGTAGCCGTCGGGAAAAATGCGATCGTTGTCATGTTCCATGCTTTTTTTGTCAGACTGAAGCAGCTAAAAATGTTTTCTCGTGTAGATGTTAGCCATCGTATTATTTTTATTTTGTAGCAGTTTTTGAAACACATCTAAGAAATTTGACTGAAAGATTCGAATTAGCGAAGTGATAATAAAGGAGAAATGATGATTTTCAATGCACTGAGAACAAATTCTCGCGAAACTGTTAACCGCCTTTATAAAATTGCCTTTATCGCGCTTCAGTGAAAATGGAAGCGTTCAGCGTTTTAAAAAAAAAAAATTTGTTGTTATAGCAACACAGCGTTTGGCTGATTTCACCTCAATTACCTTTGTAAGTAAGTGGTCGAGAGAAATCTGTTGCTTTAAAAAACTCGCATGAAGTACATCAGTAAAGTGGTATGCGCAAACTAAGTAGTGTTCAGATCCTGAGAACTGGTTATATTGTTCGAAAGCTTTGCACTTAATTTCAGGGCTGTTTTTTTCCTTATTTAAACAAACTTGTTTTCATTTTCTTAGTGCAACATTTGTCCGTTTTTTGTTCACCTATGTTGGACGTGTCGCGCATATTTCTATGCTAAGTGCACAGAATTCTTATGCTTTTTACTCATTCTTTCTATATTGCACAAGTCCTCTTCAAATCTCAAAGTTTGGTGAAATAGGAATGTAGATGCTAAAATAGGATGCTGTCAAGAAATTCTGGCACTTCGTTTCCGTGCCCCCATCTATGGTTGTGCCCAAGAACGCGTCCGTAAAATCGTGATGAGTAGTGTATTTGATTGGGAAGTCTGAGGAATATGTGCCTTCATATCGAGAGGTTTGGGTTTTAGAGAAAACAAAATTAACTTTTAATAATATGGACCCGATATGACCATTTTATGGTTTTCTTTTTAGGAAAAAAAAGGGGAAGAGAGGGCGAACTTGAGTGAGAGTTCGTAAAAATCTGTAGAGTGGGCTGTGTTTCGATCTCTTCAACACTCGATTCGTTGCCCTTCAGTCTCTGTGCTCATTCCGCACTTCCCAAGAGAGCCTTTAGACGCGTTCGTTTTCTTTCTTTTTTTTGTATGTCTAATAAATTTTTTCAGTGTGTTATTGGTTGTTTGATGTTCACATAGTTACTGTGGTAGTGCTGCCTCGAAGCTGCTGCCATGGTCGCCTTCAACCCACTCATAAACTGAGCGAAAAAGCTAGCACAAAGGCATTTTTTTACCATATTCGATGGGCCGCGCTCAAAATTGGTTATGCCGTCTTAGCTTTGCGTCTCGTACTAAATGCATATTTGCGTTCTCTTAACTCAACCCAGTTTATATATATATATATATATATATATATATATATATATATGGAATCAGCGTCTAGTCTGTCCACGAGAGGGCACTAAATGTCGACTTAATGCTGATTTGTATTAGCTCAAGAAGATGCTACGTTGTTTGGATAACGAGAAGCGATCATGTGAGCGTCCAAAATGAAACAGTTTCCTGCTTATTAGCTGACGCTTCAACCTTTAAAGTCGTACTCATAACGCTAAACCTAAAACTGAGGTTTAGAATCTCTAGTCTTGTGGCTACGATGCTACCATAAGAATGACTTTAGAGAGTCAAAATATCGGACAAAAAAAAAACGTTTTTTTCACTCATGACGCTCACATGGTTCTATCTCATTAAACAAACATCTGTTGCACTTCACTTCGCGAATCGTTATTCAGAAATCGATGCGACATGAGTTATTGTGGCAGCGAACCTGTATCGGAACAACGAAAATGGTGAAAAAAAAATGCCTCTTCAAAAAAAAAAAACTTGCGCTTCTTTGATGGAATTTAAAGAATTAGTTCCGTAAATGGACACCTCAACGAGCGCACATAGTCGCCATTTTCCAGCGCCTATCAGTTTTTTAATATGTGATCCGGCACAAGAAACGGTTATATGAATGTTTCTGTAAATTTCATTTTGTTTTTCCGAAAACCATTCGAAATCTTTGATGTTTAACGGTATTGAACTTCCATTTGTTAAATACGTCGTTGCGACCACTCAAGAACAGTGCTTTTTTTCTACTATGGTTTCTTTAGAGTGTTTCTTACCTGTAATTTCTAAAATAATTAGCAGCATTAATTCACAGGCATTCGTAGCCACATTGGACCATACTGCTTATTTTTACATGCGTTAGATTTCATCTACGATACGCATATATCGTCTTGCATGCGTCACATAACGGTACGTTCCACCTATGGCGATAATTTTTTACTTCGCCGATGTTCTGTAGGGAGCATTGCGCGATTTTAGCGTATTGTTTCGTTGTTGTTGTTGGCCTTTGCACTTTCAAGTGTTCATTGTGATGTGTGTCTGAGCGCAGCTGTTGGTTGCATCCGCCGTCGAACCGATGACGTCCGAAGGCACTGCTGATTGCTTCTTCTTTGCATATCCGCTTCATTTGTTCACTCATAGCCATTGACAACGTTTCTTTCACAGTAATTGTTGGTTGCTTATGGTCATCAAATCAGCTAATGCCTTCTCTATCAGATTACTAAATTACTCTTCCATTACTAATATTCTTACTTTTTTAACATTTCGCTGTCTGATAGCCTAACCATAAGCGTCCATATCGCCAATCAAGCACTTCCACTATCCGTTTGATAACTTTCTTTCATCTCGATCTCATCAATCCATATTCACAACCTAAAACCGAACTCAAATGCGAACATTTTAACGTTTAAGTTCAACGGTTCAGTTTCTTAACTCAGCATTTATGATTTCAGGATAACGAAATTTTTCGTGAACATGTAATCACAGAATGTTGTCATCACGCAGAAAATGGTCCATGCTGTATATCGTAGTGTGCCTTCTCATGTAATAATGTCAGATGTTCAAACTACACCCAGACTTTGCGCACTAAACAGAAACCCTATATTTCTTTTTCTGACCTATCCAGCTATCCCTTTCAGCTTCATTAATTTTTCAATGAAATCATCATGGGTTGTACGAGGTTGGAATGCCGATCACCCACTAGACGTTGGCGTCGATAATGCGATATTAGCAGCTTTCCGGCAAAAACTGCTTGAGTGACGATGTTGCAGATTTTCATTTCGCTAATTTGGACTGGCGAATGCTGAAGTGATGAAATTAATTAGTCCTAATTAACTATTCCAGTCGATATCTTGTTTTAGTATTGCAGTAATATCGTTTATATCGCACTTTGTTGCCTTTAGTTTTCTTTCACTGTAACTCTAAACAGTACTGAAAGGTAGCATGTTCTTTGTTAGCAATTTTTTAGTCACATTTACCACCAAAATCAGCTTGCAAGCAGTAGCTTGAATAGGATTATAGGTAATGTCTAACGTGCGTGAAAGCAGTCGTTATGGAGATTGTAAAAATATAGATTTTTGCAATGAAATCATGATAAACGGTGAATTCACAGCAAAATTTTTTGAAAACATTTTTGAAACGTGTGAGTGTCACGTTGAGATCACGTTCTACCTAACTTTGTGAAATGGCATGCAAACTTCTAACATTTGCATTCCCCATGTTGAAAAATACGTTCTTCCAAACGTCTCGGACAACAAAAAGAACAGTTCTGATCTAATGAGCGTCCGTAACCGTATAATTTTTCTAGTCGCTCGAGCGTCCGATAAAGGACTCAATCTCATCTTTATTTACTACATGAAAAAGGCTAAATAATGACATGAGTTGCTTTTTCTTTTTTTTTTTTAAATTTCTGAGCAGTGGTATGCTCGCCGTCGAAATGCTAAAATACGTCTTTGCCTTTTATTGCGACGACTGATGCTATGGTCGTCCGAACAAAGAGCATTTGCTTTCCAGCGAAAATCGCGTGATTCGATGTGTAGGGAAAAAGATAAAAACGAGAACCTGTATTTTATTAGGTCCGAAAAGTTGTCGTAACGTTTAGTTAACTTAGCTAAGCTTGGTTGTGCAGGGGGCTGTTCCAGTTGGTGAGACCTGCATTATTAGGTCTGAACTGAACGCAGTTGATCTTATTCTGAACTGATCGCATCTATACTGGAAACATGTCTATAGTTATTACGTCCATATTGAGCGCAGTGATATCTCTTTCTTGAAAAACGTTTATCGCACCGTTACGGTTTGGGTAATTGTATATGTTCTTGCAATTGTATATGCGGTTTTTACAGATAAATAAAAGCCGCATTCCGCATTGCTGTTAGCTGAACTGATGTTGATGTAGGATACCGACTATAATGAAAAATTCATCTTTTTTTTGTTTCTTCATTCTTCCTCCGTTATCTCCTC
>JPKZ01022848.1:820060-835669 GCA_000803305.1 Toxocara canis
TCGGTCCCCTCCCCTCCTCGTGGGCCAAATCAGTCTACGGTTGCGTACATCCCAAATTTTGCATTATTATTCCAGATTCTTCGATGTATTTTTCTTATGATCCTGACCGGTACGGGATACGTTTAGAGACTTCAAAACAGCCATGTTTTCATTGTGGTTACCAAATGTATCCACCTTGTTCGTCTTTTTCTACGACGGATAGCTGGGGATATTTATATAGGGCGCTAAGGTGATAAGGAAAGAAAGCAGTGTGGCTGGAGGGTGGTAGTTACGTGAAATGGTTGCGGCAATAAAGGGAGAGGAATTTGATATGCTGAGAAATGATCTCTTGGCGTGTTCGGAACGGAATGGGGTTGCGAGCTGTAATCCCAGCAGGTCGTTCCCAATGTTCCTTCGTGTCGATACGCAGCTTTTTCCTCTCCTCGTTCTCAACGAAACGCATTTCAGAAGGGAAGCTCCAAGTCGATCCCGGTGTGTGAGATTGCGATCGTTTTTTACGCGAATGCGTCGCAAAGCGCCGACACAAATCTCTGTCGAACGTGGGGGCTAACGAAGAATTCAGTTTGGTGGGCCGCTGATTCCGCAAGGTTGCTGAATCTGCTTCTCTGCTTTCTCAGAATTATCGAAGTGAAAACCAGTGGCTGGCTACATCGATAGCGCTAAGATCATGAGCGCTGTTTTACATTGGGCTGAATGAACTTTTGAAAATGGGAAGCTTCCCAAAAAGAGATTACAATTGGCCGGGACATTGCGCTTTTTCAATGCAGTTAACTCATTCTGGCGGCACAACGTTTCTTGCTGTTTTTATTGAGAGAAAGTACGAGGAAGAAACTTTGTTTATAGGAAATGTAAACTTGCGTATCGCGCTCAGGTCAGCCCACTTCGTAAATATCATAATTGTTTCAGCATGAGGAAGTATATTGCTCGACTGAAGCTTGAAACCGGTCACAGTTTCGTTCTAACATTTGCGCCTCTATTTTCCCGGTCAATAAATTATTATTCCGTTCATACATGCTATATTTCAAGCCCGTCAGCCTGTAGTTTGTTAGCAGCTTTCAAGAACATACTTATCGTAAAAGTTGAACTGCAGAAATGGGCATACGGGAGCGACATGTTCGAATGTGGTATTGCGGTGTGTTGACACACACCCACTTCAGCACGGGTTTACGGTCGTTAGCGTAAGCGCATTCATTGGAGCCTTGAAGGCATGTCGATTGCCTCAGTCATGTCGTTTTGTTGCCCACCTACCACAGACGTCGAACGGTGACGAAACACTCCAGTAAGTTTATCAAATGATATCTGTTGTTTACAAAATGGAACTATGTTGGTATGTTGATATAGAACTATGTTGCTCAACGGTATCTGTTGTTTACAAAATGCTTTACTGGAACTATGCATGTTGGTATCTTTTTGAAAACTGTTAATTAAGCGCGAAGTATTGGTGGACAAATGATCTAGCATATTATCGTGCCGTAGTGAATAAATCTCCAAAAGCAGTTTTTTTTTCGAATTTGTGTAATCCCTTCCAAAAGAAACCAAAAAAGAGCAGTGTGCCTTATCGAAATACTTCTTTTCCATTTCTTATCACTTCCCTTTCACTGAAAATTTTTAAGAACATTAAATTTCTAACAGGTAATATAGTTCTAATCTTCGCAAATAAAATGCGAGACAAATTTCGCTGGTTTCGAAACTGAAAATTCGGAACATCTAACGAAAACAACGACAAAACAGGAGAACTGACGATTCTTGGTCATAAATCTTTGGTCAGTTAATTGCAGTTTCATGGTAATATTTTTACCATGCAGTCGTCGAAAACCTATTTGCAGCACGAGCCAAAAGAGAACGTCGACCGTCTTTCACACTTTGCAAAAAGACGCCCACTCTTCTAACTTTTCCATTCATTGTTCCCTTCAATTAAGAATAGTTCAGAAAAGACTGGTTGTTTATAGTAATCAATGATAAATGACCATTATTAGCACTTTGAGTTTTAATTTTCGTCGCATGAATTATTAGTAGCACTCATTGTCTTTTAGCTGTTATTTCCTATATTGTTTCTGGAGTTCATTATTTCCATATCCGTTTCGGTTGCGCTTATACATAAGTATTCCCCTCTCCTTCCCCACCTCTTTTTCCTAACTGGGAGGGGTAGTCACAAGTCACAGTCAGATTTCGAACTGAAGTCTAGTCTCACTTAAAAGGAAAAAAAAATGAATAAAAAGCAGTCCATAAATAAAGAGGAAAAAAGAAAGATATCATAAAAGTCGAGCATAAAAGAAAATTAGGCCGCGTACAAAGGGAACTTAATTCCATATCGCAGCCAAGCTCCTAAAATTAGGCGCGATAAACTCGTTTGTGGTTGCATGAATTGTGATTTTGCCACGGTACTAGCACTGAAGCAATTAGTTTCAGTGACTTTGTGTTTTTTGTGAAAAGTGAACTTTCTTCAAATTTGGAGCCCTCTACTACCGCGAGTGCCGGCACTTGTATTTTACAATTTGAAGGTTTATCGATGAAACGAGTGACGAATTGCAACGTAAGGAAGGTCTAGAGCAAGAGAAAGCACTCGTGAAAATTACTGACAGTCATACCGACCAGCCATGCTGCAGTGAACAAAACTCATTGAACTCGATACCCATCGTGCTAAGTCGAGGTTGAAGGTCTTTTTTTTTTGTAGGAAGCACGTAACGTTCCGGGATGAAAGTTGAGGGATGTGATGCAATGTAATATCTCTAGAACATATTCATTTTCTGGTACGTATTGCATAGACATAGCACACATTGGGATGGAGCTTATTTGAGCTGGTCAAATGATTTGATATAAGAAACTCAGTATTTTTGCTTAACAAGACTTCTGAAAGATGCAGTATTAAGAGGCTTCTGTATACATGTGTAACGTATAGCGAGCCTACGTTTCGTTGTTCGTAACTGTCGGTCTCATTTACTGCTCACGCAGGACATCTTTCCTCGAATTGAAGTGGCATTTAATCGTATCGTAAAAGGCAGTCGGTGAAATGAATTTTCAGAGATGAATGACGCGGAAGTCAGATGAAACGTTTCGTGGATAAGTGCACTACTCAGGGCCACAACTTGTACATACGATGACTGTTCGCTTTAGAATCGACTAGAACGCCTTGTTATTCTATGTAATTTAGCTTTCTCTTTTCACACATCGACTGTAAACAATCTGCAATCTTTATCGACAGTCTCAGGAAAAAGCACAGAAAGTATATCTACGGGATCTGTCTTAGGGTCGCCTTTTCTAAGCTTTTTTAATATGATCCTGTCTTGTCGCTGTTATTGCTAGTATATTTTCTTGTTCAGAGCATCTATCCCCTCTACCCACCATAAACGTTATTGCTGCGCACGAAAATTGTTCGAAAGATCGAACAGATTCTTGGAGCATTCTCACATGCAATATCCATTGAACCAGTTATGTCCAGTCATAAATGGCTTTGCTGCACTTCGATGATCTTTGCATTCTTTCATCAACCTCCGGTGATGATGATGTATATATGTCTAAGCGACAAATTTTCACAGTAATGACGTCCCCATGCGCGAATTTCCAACGCTTGAAAAGACATATTGGCATGCCAAAGAAGAGACGAAAGAGCCTTGATAATTTCTGTTTTCATATTTTAAACTTACGTAGGCAGGTGTCCTTGAAATTTGGTTACTAGATCACCATACGATAATACCGCTGCCGATTGTTGTTATTGCACCTAGTAGCAGTGTGGTTGCGACTATCATAAGAGAACCAAAATTGGCTTCATTCAGATTTTTTTTTTTGCGTTGAGATTCTACGGTGGATAGCGTGAGGAATGATGTGCTGATCACTTTCATATTATCGACGACATTGTTTGAAGACGTTTTGTTGATTGATTTTTTGTACACGTCACTTAATGGTTCACTTCAATTCAACCTCATCTGATTTGTTTACTGTGTCTCAAGTTGCAGTTCATTGCAGTTATCTACTTTGTCGCCTTATTTCGTTAACCTAGTTTGGTTCGCAAAATTATATTATTCCGTGTGCGAATTATGGAGCGTTTGACTGGAACGATGCGATGATATATGTTAGGCGGCAGTGCATATTCACTGATGCGCACAACAATATTGGAACAAAGAATATGTGGTTGTTTAGCACATGAGCAATGTGGGACGAATTTTTTTTTTTAAAGGTGTATGATTTCTCGATATTATTATTGACGGTGATGTGAATATCACAGTTTTAGTGAACTGGTGTTCTTTTTTCGAAATTAGATGTCATTGAAGAACTCGATTTTTTTTTTTGGCTTTAGCACTGAATCTGGATTATGTGCTTTTTCAACGCTTGGACAGCGTGCACCTTTTTAACATCAGAACGTTTCGAAGCGTACGATAGGCTAACTATTGGCGATTGCATATATTACCTGGTTAATGTATCGTACACCACTGACAGCCCAGCTAGCGAGTGGTAATAAACAACAAGCAACAACAGCCAAAGGGATGGATGTTGCTCGGCGTACGATTGCCTCAGGTAACATCGAGACCACGCTGAAGGCCCGAGCGGTAAGAATAAGAAAATAGTGTATCGTAACCGCACATCCATCGAGCGCCAAACGCAGTACCGTATTTTACATATCATCCTCCCAGTTAAACGCTCTCTAAACCGTTAGCCGTCGGCTGGGCTGCGGCTTCGCTTTTACCCACACCGTTATTTTCTTAGTTGAACCGCACGAAACGCATACGTTGCTTGGTTTCATTCTGAATCTTTTTTTTAAGATGCCATCTATTACCTCAGTTGACGTTCTCTCTTAAGCATCGTTTGCATGATTTTAGAGCATAAGTTCGATTGATTCTAGTAATGCTGTTGAGCTTTTCTTCCCTTATTTTTCACATTACGCCCGACGACAGTGACGTCGATTTCTCGTATCGCCTTTTTATTATGTGACTAGATTTAGATCTATTCGTTTCCTCGCACATGTGGAACAGTTGTTTAAGAATGATCGACAAAATGCAGCACGACAGTGCCGAAGTAATAAGTCGGCAACAAACAGACTTTATGCAACAAAATAATACGACGGAAATTTCACTTGAAACACATGAAAAAGTAAACTTTGCTAGCTCTATAAAGTTCCAGAGAAATACACCATTGAATGTACCATGCCGTCATCTGAATTTTACCGCTGGTAACTTTTTTTTTGAATTGTAGCACAATGAAATGAATACCGTCGATATTTAAAATTTTAATTACAGACGACTAGATGGATGAAAGTTTTTTTGTGTTGCTATTGCGATGGCGCAATGGACCAGAGTTCCGGGAATCGAATGAAAATAATCGAAATTTATTGAGATTTTAACTAGTGCTGCTTTATATTGCTTTTTTTTCGTGTGCTTTTATTGTTGTTGGCGTTTTTTTTCTGCTCCAGAACACTGCTGTAATTTCGCCTTATCCAGTTGCTTCATCAAATTTATGCTGTTTTTATGCAGTTTATCTCTTGCCATTGATCGTTAATCGACAAACACACCCACCATTCAAATCCCTAGTTTTCTCTTTACCGTTTTGTTGCAAAGTAATAGGCAAACATAAAAGACTGGAACAGGCCACCACCATCATTTACTTGGGCATTCATAGCTTAGGCTTTTTTTAAAAGAATACTTTTGAATTAATGAGGTGGAAAGTAATTTTTTTAAACATTTACAGCCTCATGCACTCAACGGTACTTTCTTTGAGAGAACGAGCACACCGTGCTCTAATACTGACAACTAAACTAAAAACAATAAACTGAGTTATTCCGATGGATAGCAATTGCAAAAAAAAGTAATAATTTCCGCTTTTATGGAATTTTCCAAATGAGGTTCAAAGGTAAACATTTGCAAAAAGGATCTTCACGGGATGACACCGAGTTCAAACGAAAGAAAAATCAAGACCATTGCAGCAAAACAGCCGATATTGTCGATCGACTACCATCCAGAAGTGCGGAGTATGGCGAAAGAACTATTGAATGGATAAATTTTGGTGAACGAAGGTAAAAATTCATTTACAGATGGCAAATTTCACTAATAAATTGCGAGTTTTATCTTGCCAAAAAAAGAGAAAAGTCCATTTCAACACGTCAAATTTTACCACAAATTATAATTTTTCTTTGGTTTTTCTTGATTAGAAAGTGCGAATTCCGTGTTCAGAAAATCTCTTTGTAAGATTCAATGGGGTAGTGCAATCCTCGGAACTGCTGAATCTCTTCCCGTCAATACATTAACAGTTAAGTTATTCAAGTCGAGGTAATGACTGAGTAAGCAGTGTTCCAAATGAGCTATTCAAAGCTTACTATTTGTGGAACTGGAAAAACTGCGGAAGTAGAAAGATCGGAAAGGCAGTTGATGTAAAACAAATAAGTAGTCATATAGCTGCAAACAAAGCAAGTCTTTTTCGCTATTTGTTCAGGTACAACGATGCGTTCGATTTTGGAGTAAGAACGATTTCTAGGTCGGGAAAACAATTACATAAGAGAACGAGATCTCGATGGTTGAAATTAAGAGAAAAAAGATCGAAATTAGGCTCCAAACACTTCTGTTTGTTTGTCCGGCATTGGCGAACTATTTAGTTTTAGCAGATGACACCGTTCGAAGAATAAACCCCTTTGAAGTTAAACGCTGAGTTTGAGGTACACGGACACTGCATTCGAAATGTTGGTAGACTGTACATCTTTCGCGGTGTAGTTACCCTTAAACTACAAACGATGACAACAGAATGTTCAGCGCAAACTTCAATAAGGGAACTAGTGCGAAGAAAGGTGGGGGAGGGGGGAGGCGGGAGGGAGGGAGGGGGAATGGAATGTGCATATTGTTTTTACTGATCAGGTAACTTGTAAAGCAAAATTCTTTTCGTTATTCGGCACTCAACGTCTTTAGCCCTATCAGCTAATTCGATGGTTTTCCATGTTTGCATCTATTTACTGGTTAGACACTGCGTCCTCTAATTTTCAAACGTCTGAACAACTTAAAAAAAAAGCGTTTAACTTCTGCATGAAATTCCTAATCACATTAGGGCGCCAGAAGGTTAACAAACATTGGTGTTTGGAAGGCTGTGGTTTTAAGGGTAAAACAATGCCGACAGTGTGTGTTTTAGTTAAAATATAGTTTACTAATGTTACAAAAATTCGTCTAACCTCTTAAAATATCTCAATCAACTCGCACATTTAAAAACTTCTTGTATTAAAACCCTTAAAACCCTCTTAATCACACTTAGAACTTTAAAATACCTCTTAACACATTTAAAACCCTTAAAATATCACAAGGTTTTAAACCCTCTTGAGAGACATGGGAAGGAAATGAAAGTCGCTTTATCTGGTATATAATAATTTGCACGCTAGGAATTGAACGACGTTATGTTTGCTGAGGGTTCTGGTACGCGAATAGGTTCAGGCATTTTAAAGATTTGGTGAATTTTTTGTGAAATTAGTTAACTCAGCGACGGTTTGAGTTTACTAATTAAAAAAAAAAAATTCAGCGGCAACAGTCATGTTACCTATCGTGCTGTTTTCTTAAGCAACGCGGAGAAATTTTCGTGCGGCTTTTTGCCTCACCATCTAGTTGCCTACTTGTTTCCCAGTTTTTGCGCAACTTTTACTTATTAGTTTTCCAAACAGAAACATCGATCGCCATCAGTGAGTAATGCGTCCTTTTCGTTGCAACTGCTTAAAAGAACACTAGCAGAATTCTACACTCAAGTCCTCATCAACAGAATAATTCGACACAATGACCACAGGAAGACCGTTTTTTATTCCGATAAAAATCATTCTTACGGGCAACTCTGACTTACAATTCGTATATATGAACTTCCACTGGGGGGACGCTGAATATGAGTCCACCTATTTCTTGAAAGTGCATTTTAAAAAACGAAGAAAAACTAGATCATGAACAAATTTGAACGTTTCCTAGGCGATCGAAAAACCTATTGCTATTCCACTTATGCACGAAAATATCGACTAGCAACAATGGCAAACGCAGGAAGCACTCAGAAAGGAACGAAGGAGCGGGGCAAATCACTTATGATGAATGCCAACAACAACGAAGAATTCAAAAATAAAATTTTAGAGCATCAGCAATTGGAAAAGTCGCACTGGCAACCAAGGAAGGATGGGGACAACCGCTTTGCTTTAAGTTTTTTGAGGATCACCATGATGTCACTTCTACCAGGCTCAAGCTCACGTCAGCTTGTCTCAACTCGTTGCGAGCTTATCTGTAATCTTCCGACTCCCTCCGACCGGCTACCTACAACCATAATCCACTGAATTTTTTGCGGGCTACCAATGACCCACCTCACTAAAGGCCCGTTGCCGGCCAATCTATGGTTTCCACGATACGGCCTAACCTGTTCGTCTACTGGGTTTAACAAATGCATATTAGCCTGTATGGGCACACCCAGCAAGTTCCACAATAGTGACTTTTCTGGACGAACCATTTTGACCGAAACTGCACCTTTTATCCGAATTTGAAAATGTTGAAAAAATGGTAACGTCGTTGGGTTAAGTGCAGTGATCATCCCGGCCACAAGCTGAGCCATAAAATACAATTCCATGTTGCCATAGCCGCATACCCGATCTTGACTAAAAGCCGCTAAAGACAAACTGCATCTAAATAAGCCTGCCTCGTCCAAAATCCATTAACTTTCGACAGAAAGCTATTTTTGCCGGCAGCAACGGAGATGTGTAACCGTCTTCACTTCTTCCGACTGCGGGTATGAATTATCGCACATCAAACAGCAA
This sequence comes from Toxocara canis, assembly GCA_000803305.1. NCBI lineage: Eukaryota > Metazoa > Nematoda > Chromadorea > Rhabditida > Toxocaridae > Toxocara > Toxocara canis. The sequence continues at coordinate 828,804 of JPKZ01022848.1, forward strand.
GACTCTGAGGTCTAGCCTCCTCCCCCTCTGGCTCCAACCAACAAATCTTTTAGATCCTTTAGTCGCAAATTCCAAACTTTCACAGCAAGGAAAATCCTCATAGCATATGATTAATAGACTAAGACCCTCGTTTGGGTCATGCGCTCTTCCTCCTCTCCCTCATGCGAACTCTTCCTCGCGTTTCCTCGACAATTCTGTGCATGCTAATAACATACGATCTCGTTTACACGGTCTCCTACTCTGTGCTTCTGTCGCATGTGGTTCTGTACACTGAAAATGTGTTACTCTGCTTATTGCAACCATAGGTGGTCGTTTTGTATGTTTGTATACAAACAGTATCAAATAACACATCACAATCGTATATTCTACATCATCGTCATCCGACTGTAAGTTTGCCAACAAAATAACTCTGGCTCAATTAGGAACATCGTGAGTGAAAACGTATAATTCAGTCATCTACTCCGAATGCAATTAAATTTAGACAACTGTAAAAATAAAGGAAAAAATCATAGAAGTACTCCAACACTATAAAAAAGCAATGGTAGCTTTCGATGTTTTGCTTATAAGAAGCAATGAAACACATCGATGAATACACACTACATGCCCCGAGGGCGTGAATATGTACCACGACGACAACATCGACTCGGCATAATAACAGTGCATAAATTTACACATTCAGATTACTACTCTAACATCAACTGGAAATGTGATGAAACAAAAACCATGAGACGACACATTGCGCTTATGGGGAGGAATAAATAAAATGACCACTAAAAAATCCTCGTTATAGGCAGGAAAAATCTTAAAACATCTACCTTTGTAAGCAAATTCTCATCATATCGACTCTTATCAAAACCGTAAATGAAACCCATTTTTGGCAATGAAAGAGAACGCTTTCAGAAAAAAACAAAAAAAAACGACAAAATTTACCAACAACCCTTGAAAAAAAAGGCAAAATCTTCCAACTATCGCTAGGTTTAGCCGAATATTTAATTTGCTCTTTCTTTTGCTTACAACACCTCAAATAATAACACTTGTGTGTGAACAAAATACCATACCTCTTCAACTTCCCATTACAAAAAGCGAATACCAATGTCAAAAAGCTTACTTTGACTAAAAGTTTTGACTCAACTAAAAGCTCGCTCTTACTTCATTATCATAAAGAAGTTGTGAAGGAAATTAAGGCATCAATTAAACTTCCTCTGGAAGTGCTATAGCTTCGACCGCTCTTATTATAAATCATATGGTACTTTGCATTTGGAATCACGCAACAGTGGTTCGTTTTTCTTGCATAAATGGAAGGAAATGAAAAAGGATTCTTCGCCACAACAAGCATTTACACGAAATTTGTCCTTGAAAATTTCAAATCATGAAAACCGCTTATCCATTAGCATGAGCTGCAACGCTGGAAAGCGCGGTAGATTAAACCTTTTATTGTTTCAATGACCACACTTCCCTGTCGAATTAGTCTTTTTCATACGCATCAAAAAAACCCAACGTAAGAAGTGTCGTATTTTTCGGGTTAAACACCTAGTACAGCGCTGTACAAAATCTGAATCTGGAAATAAGTCTAATTGTACTGTATAATTTTAATAAGTGTCGGAGCTGTTCCGATACTTATTAAAATTATACAGTCGCTCGTAAGGAAATTATAGTGAAATACTCTTCAAACAATCGGAACGGCATCACTGGATGCAAGTTTAAAGAACGTAGCATATATCATCTCTCGAGGATAACAAACACCAGCACACATAAGTCGAAAGCAGGCAGGGAGATGTTAAAGAGAGAAAGGGATACGAAGGGGAGGGGAAGAGGAGAAGCGTGAGAGAGTGAAAGAGAAGAGCGAAAGAAGAGAGTCGAATGGACTATCCGAATCGTTTCCAAATTATGTTTAGCCGCGTTTTAAAACAGCTTAAAAGAATAAATCTGTTTCGCAAACGGATTCGCACGATGAAGCTTGAAACTCAACTGCTCTGCGTAACACTGATGGCCTAGGCAAGATAAAAGATCCCATGAGACGTGCCTCTTCCTGCAACTTTTCCTCACATTCTCCAATCTTGCTGTCGAAGTCAGAGGAGACATATGTTATTTCACAGTTGTGTCGCCCCTAAACAACCTAACACTTACGTATACTTGCCTCTTCTAGAAGCTAAGTTAACTGCAATCCTTTCAAATTACTGCCGTGAAGCGAAAAATAATTAAATTTAACTTGAAAATCAATAAAACGCCTACAATCTGATGTATGTAACACAGTGAGAACGCTAACGGGAAATGAGTATAAACACGTGCTCTGGCCAGTAAATCAAATGGACTCCATGCGTTGTTGATCACATTGACAATTCTTAGAAACATGTTATTCTAAGCCACGCAAAATATAATCTTATCATTCCTCTATATACCATATCCACTTTGCCGACAATAGTGACCCGGAAATACCCTCTGCGTCCGTTAGCGATATTAATAAAATACAGCACAGCAATAACGAAAATACGTCACAGTGAAACATTCAAATGTTTTTAGATCACTGCTTAAATTTGACGTCTTAGTTCACGGAGATAGTTACCATTCCGCTTTTTAGGAAGCGAAATCCGAACATAACACAAACCTGATCTGGTTAATAAAACAGTTCAGACGAAAAACAAAACAATTACCATATCAATTATGAAAAACTTGCAGTTTTCAACTTTGGTGTATTTACTGTCCCGGTCCCTCCTAGGTCCCACACAAAGCTTCCACGAGTCTCTAAAATTTCAAGTCTTTTAATGATTCCTTTTGGGAAAACTCAACAAGGGACTTTCAGTGCAACCCGCTACTCCCAGGAAGGTGCTCATGATTTATACAGAAACGGTAGGAATACCATTTATTAAACAAATCATTTTCAACGCCATGACCAGTTCCCGAAAAAAAAAAGAAGTAACCAAGGAACAGAAAAAGAGCCGATATATTCTCACGGTGTTACAGAAATTCTCGGACATTTAATAATATCCGCATTACTTCGCTAGCAAATCAATATGAATAATATCGTGAATATATGATGTTTGCAATGTCTATCTTATATGAAAACTAAGCTCGGATTAGAATTTGACTAAAGTGCTCCGTATAATAAAATTGTTGCTCATATTCGTCCAGGAACTTATCAAACACCCTATTAAAAGTAGCTTTTTTTCATGAAACAGCAGACAGGAAAAGAGTACCCACAGGGAACCTTATTCGACAGAAGGCTCAAAGAACTTTTTCCTTTTGTCGCCTTGCGACGAAGCGAGAGTACTGTTGGTAGCAAATGGGTAGCAGCGAAACCAATGCGCTGAATGCTATCATAGAAATGGCCGAGTATGACCATACTACACCCGTGCTTGTCATCATTTGCAGTGTGGTACCGGCCTGGATGAATATAAATGACGGTGGTGCAACTCCTAAAAACACAGCATTTTATAAAGAAAAGAAAAAGCAATCATAAACGAGGGAATGAAAAAACATACTGGACAAAAAGCGTCAAAATCCTAATGCTTCGAGGTTAAATTCGATTTTGGCCTCTCGTCTTGTTTCGTCGGGAATCGAGTTCAGCCCAAACTCAGTTACAAACGACTCAGGCTACCGGCCACTGTATCAGCTGTGTATATTAGAAGCCAATAAATTTGGCTCTCTATAAAACAGAGCAGCACGTGCAAATGATGAGGGAACAGGAAGAAAGGAGGGAGGGGAGGGGAACAAAAGGATTCAAAAACCAAATTTTAGAGTTCCTTGGTGATACACTGTCTTGCTGCTTTCCTTTCGGCTCACAATAAATCATGCTGAATTTTATCTAAGAAAAACCAACATTTAAAGTTACTCTCAACTCTCAGAAATTGTATAAGAGCTATTTTTGGCAAAAAAACTGTCTCCAATTTTATCCTTGTTGATATCTAATGAAAAAAGTGGACCAGTTGATAACAAAGCAACTGGAAAAAAAAAACATGGAAGAAAAGCGTACACCGATATCGCACAAAGCTGAATGCAAGCATTCTTCATTAGCCTCATAGCAGGTGATCGAAATTAATATACGCACTAAACGATGATTCAAGAATCGTTAGTCAGAGCATTTCGCAGGAAAGTGGAAGAGATGAGCAAGCAACTAACCAAAGAAAGTGCCGAAGAAGAACACTGGCACCGGAACGTCGACAATCGGCGATGCGATATTAATAAACCAGTTGGGCAAGAGAGGGGTCACCCGTAGAAATACCATATAGAAGAACAGATAGTTGTCCACCGAGGCCACCTAAGCATGTTAAAAAAAAGGATAAGAAACAAGACTCGCGATATTATTCCGTTAAAACACCGTTTTCTGCATCAATACTCCGATCTTCTCTAACAGAAGCCCCTGTTTGAGCACAATAAAAAAAGTTTAATTTCAACTGAAGCCTCCATTTTGATGTGATCTTCATCGGCTCTTGGAATAATATGGCTGAAGGTCTTCAATTCAGAGGCTATTTGCACCAGAAAAAAAAACGCTGCGAATTTGGGACTTAACTGGCAGCTACCTCAAGGATACCATTGAGGAGCGATTCGCTGAGAGAACCCTTGCTTTAAAACGGAATTTTCGCAGAACACTAGGGATGTCATCAACGTCCGTATGACACATCAAACAAATAGACAATAATACACACCTCATTCTGCCACTTCTCTATGCGTTCAGGAATATACGCCATTATGAGTTCACGGCCAAGCAGATGAGAAAGGAAGTAACACACCTGTGCACCACACGCCGAACACTGAAACTTTCATCTCGCATAAGAAAATAACGAATAAAAACCGCTTCGAGAAAGGAAAGGAATGAAGCCAGAAAACTGCGACTATAAGACGTACCGTACAAACCAATAGCAAAGCTACTGGAAACGGAAAGAGATATCCAGAAAGAATCGATAAGAAAATAGAACCGGGAATCGCAAAGGATTGCAACCTGAAATTCAAAACCTTATTTGAATCAAAGGACAACAAAAACATAAGATTAAGAACAACAAAAAAGGAAAGATGGTTACGCTGATACATAAGCAAAACCCATTAAAATTTTTGGGTGGAACAAAACAGAATGGTCAGGCCTCATAAATATCAAATTCAGCAGAGGTACAGTATGAATCGCGACAAACGTCACTTTTGATTCTCGCTCTTCTGCTTCATTCCTTCGGATGGAAGTAAACTCTAAAGCAAAGCATGTTAGAACTCCAAGAAAAAACCTTATCGAGTAGTCTTTTCTAGAAAAAAAAACGAAACAACGTAGTAATTCTGAATCGTAAGGGTGGAAGGCAGAGATCAAGGGAAGAGGGGACATTCTTTCAGAGTCACTTTGCAGCGCCTGATCCCTTATCACAAGTGGTGATAACAACAGCAAATTTCCCTAACACCAGATGGCATCCCTTCTTATTCCATTTTAAAAATATGACAACTACGATTTTCGCCCGTTTAAGTATGATCTTTCGAATAAGCATCATTTGTTCTGTATGGAAAAAAAAAACCATTATCACCCCTTCACTGAAAAAGCGTCTTATGCAACTCATTCGAAAAGTATCGTCTGATATGCCTGACATCATCAGTATGCGAAGTTATGAAAATCACTATGCACGATTCGCTGCTGTTCAACTGTTTGGTTATTAACCTGGCACAGTATCGTTTTCTGCCCGGTGGATTCACATTACTACGGCTGACTTTATTCGTAAGTGAACGGGTAACTATATTAAATCCGAAAACCCAGAAGACGGGATCCGTGTGGTTAGACGGTTTGTTTTCTGGTGATGGGATCCGTGATCTTGATACAAAAACCAGTCCCAACCTACACTGGAATTTGCAGTGCTCAGAAATTGCTCCCGAGGCCTTAAAGCTTGCAACTTAAATTCTACGAGCACTACCGATGCTCTAAGGTTAAAGTGGTCGTTTTCTCTCGACATAATCGCGACATTTTCCGACAGCTCTCTTTCAAGGTGTTCCTGAATGATGTTGATGAGAGTAAAAAATAACTTACAACATGTAAACGACGGCAACACCGAATATAACCGTATAGAAATGCTCATCCTTATATTTCGATAGCAACAAACCAAGCCGTTTCGCCTGGTCAAGATTTCGTGGAAGAACAAGATCCGCTCGTTCATCCCTGAAAAAAACGAAAACATTAGCACAGAGATGCATACAATGAGATCATCAGAAATCATTCTCCATAACGTCCTTATAGCTCAGTGATAGTAGCAACAGTTCCTTATATCTCAGTGATAATAGCGACAGCAAGCAGGAGGATAATTATCATATTTAATCAAGAAGCATTAATTAAGGACGATATATCGACAAGTCCGGAAGGGCGAGGGGGTGAGGAAGGACAGAAGCGGGGTGGGGGTGGGGGGAGGGGAAAGGGGAAAGAGGAGGGAAGGGAGTACAAACTACTTGGTCATACGAGATCCACCTGCATTCTACTTTTAACTGGAGTATGAAAACTAGTAAATCGGTAATGGCGCGTCGCAGAACAAAAATTAAACGAATTTTACAGCCTTTACGTCAAGCCGATCTGAATGAACTGCTCATTTCACAATTTAACGTTCTCCGTTCCGCTCCTCAGAACACGCCTTTTTTTTTTACAGGGATACCCTTAACAGCATGTAAAGCGTCTTAATAGGCGGACAATTTTAAAAAAAAACTTTAATGAGAACGCTCTTGAGAACATTTCCATGTACGTATCTGTAAAATAGAACAGTGCAATGTTTAAGCATTTTGTCTTCAGCCCCTTCAATGTGCTTTCGATTAGAGCGAAAACAAAAAAAAAACTGATAAATCTAATGTTATGTATCTTATCCATCTACTGTGCTCAAAATTAACATCAAACTGACTGAAAGCACTACAATGGCACG
>JPKZ01022848.1:836053-861550 GCA_000803305.1 Toxocara canis
AAAAATCACCGCCAACATAGATCATTTTTGAATCAAACTGACAATTCTCGACAACAGTTCCAAAAATGAACTTATGTTTCCAGCTAGAAAACTATATTCTGAGCGAACACCGTTGCTCTTTAATGTTTCTGGAGAGCGGGGAAACATTCAAAAATATGCAAAACGATGCAAGATGAAAAGTAAGCAAAGCTGGGCCAGCTGAAAAGCATTACGTTGATGATGATTTAATGAAGCTTTTTTGGACAAAAAAAATTGTTCATACAAAGCATCCGAATCGAGGCGAAAACTTTTACGCTAAGGTTGGTGAAGAAAGACAAAAATTTTCTTGGGAAGGCAAGCGAAAAAATATGCAGAATTTGAAACTGAGGCTTGCGGAAGCAAAACAGCAGAACAAATTGATGATGAGGGCAGCATAACGGACCCAGCTTTTCAAAAAGCGAATGGCCTCTGACTGCTTGAGATTTTTAAAGCGACAATCCAACGACAGACTGAGGACATCTCGCATAGAAAGGGTCTATGATTTCTTGCAGACACCCGCATGCAAAGGAAAAGGAACTCTTTGTGGGCTTTTCGCACTATGAAGTCTGACTGATTTCTTGAGGATCTCTAGCTGGTTAAGCTCCCTTGAAAGGTGAACACTCCCATGCCCCTTTTTCACACACACACTGTCATAACCGAAAGGAAACAGGAACAGAAAAAACGAGTATACTGTGTCCATTTCAAAAAATCGCCAACCGAACAAGTCAACATGATCGAATGAAAAGTTCAATACAAAAAATTTTTTACCAATTTTTACAACAAACAACAACTACATTTAAACATTTTACGACGAAATTCCACGACTTTGTTCCCTTAGGCTGTTCTTCTCCCACTGCTAACAGCGGCTGCCTTTTTGAACTCCATCCACTTCCTGAATGACTTTCACAGCAGTCCTATGAATCTTCGACCCTAATTCATCATCTTTTGCGGTCTTGCATTTGACTTATGAGCTATGCCCATACGAGGTTGTTTATTTTGTCGGATTAGACAATGTCAGGCATTCCTTTCAAAACTTCATTTCTGCGCCAGAAACGCAAAACGACTTATCATCACACCGTTCCCGAGGCATGGTTACGATATTAGCTTCCACCTGCATCAGTTTTTTGGACTTGTTTCTTTTTTCATTTTTTCTAACCTTTCCACCTTTTCACACAACTTTTTCGATTCTCCCGAGCCTGTTGTGATCCCAGCCAGAAATTATGCTGCCACTTGCGAGTTCCCTCCCAGCTGGGGATGGTGAGAAAGATAAACTCGGGTACTGGTGGAAACTGGTGTTTCGAAATGGGGCTAAACGCTGAATACATCACAACTGTTTCCACTGCTGTATCAATGACTCCCACCACTCGTTCTTCATTCTCCGTCATCAATATCGTTTTAGACCTCTGTGACACTGATGGAATGAAACTGAATTGAAGATATTATGACGCTTTCCTCAAGTTTGCATTCAAGACCTCCTTCTTTTGTTTTTGAAGTTCTACCTCTGCGCTCAATTTTTGGAAAATTTCGTAAGCGTGTCTTCGATAGTTCCAAACAGCGTAAGCGTCAATATGCTCGCAGCCGATGCGCCCATTTTTTCACTATGGGCCACTTTGCAAGCTCGACAAACAGAGGGACGCGAGCACAAATCTCTCAAAGAATAAAGCTGACAGCAACTATTACATAGGCGGCAAATCTTACTACAACCTAATAGGAATGAATGTGGCAAAATGCAAATACTTGTGCGGACGACAAAAGCTGGCCTACAATACTACGCAAAGCAGAAGGAATGTAAAACAGCTTACGGCTTAAGTTCGGGGATATGCGCATACAGAAGAGTGGCCATTCCAAGCAAGGAGAGTACGATACCTCCGACACCGATGATTTTACGATCGGTCATTGACTCCTCGCGGCCGCCTCCGTTGCGCACCATCCCTGAAATTTACGACAAACGATCAGGATGACGATCAGTTTGAGGGGAATTTACTGAGTCAGCGTCTGAAGATAGAAACATTCACAGCAATCAGAACTGATAGGGGAAGAGAATAACGGATACTAATAAGCATATTCGTTAATGAATTTTGAGTGGGAGTGCAAAAATGATCTTTGCGAAGTTCTTCAGCATCACCATATTTTCCTACAACCCTCTTTAAATTATCGTGGTAAACTACTGTGTACAACCGGGTCAGTAAAACCATGTAAGATTTTATACACCACATAAAGGTGACGTTTAACCTAACGAAATTCTACAGTGTCTGGGGATAGGCGATAAAAACGACTAGAGTACGAAAAGGAAGGAAAGGACAGAAGGAGAAGAGGGAAGTTGACTTTTTTAAAAATTTTAACGCACAGTACTTGAGCAACACTTCCACTCAACGCGCACGATCCCGATTCATAGATATATGAGTACCGAAAAGGCAACACTGACGGACCCCAAAATGAAACACAGTCACGTCTTGCTCGGTGTTACCTCTTCTCGGCACAAACTGCCTTTCATGACGTAATCTTTACATATCGACCGCAACCAACTTCCTAGACACGCATAATTTGCCGACGCTTCGAACAAACACAAGACTCCTGCAGTTACTTGTTCTACTTAAAATCCATGCGAGTAAAACTCCTCATTCTCCCTATCCGGTGAACTGTGCCTCAAGTTCTTTGCTGTCCGATAACGTGCTTTCAACTACAAACCGTAACTTGCGTATATGGTTTAATGCCCGTATTTTTAGCCCACCAAAATCAAGCTTCACGGCCTAAACTTATTAGAATTTAAGAGATCCAGCGAATCTTACATATGCCAACTATACAAACGACGTTGAACAGAACAGTCGAACGGTGTAAGTAAATAACAAAGCCATACACGCACGCGTAGCACAGACAGCGAGATAGCGCGTGCGTAAACAGAGATGGAGAGAGCGCTCATGCAAGGATGAGGGAGCACAAGGAAGGAACAGGTGTTCGGTGATGATGGAAGTATACGTATGCTTCGGGGAATGGCTAAGCAATGATGACTGGTAAAGTAGGTCTCTCTTCATCTTTTTACGCTTTCAAACTGTTCCACTTTACTTTGCTTTCAAACTACTCCACTTCATTCTCTGTGTAAGCTAAGCTATTCTAGACAACTTCGCAAATCGTTCTGTCCGGCCGTGTCCCGTCGAACAGCAACAAGAACACGGAAATTGAGCGCGAACAATAAGGACAACACTAACGATGCTGTATAGTGACTCCCAACTCAGATCTAGAAGCTGACAATGGCTCATTTCCACGATGTTCTATCATGTAGAAATACTTGCATATGTATGCAAATATTCATATATACAAAGATTTACCACAAACGTTATCACACACAACAGTACTCAAATATGGATAAACAGTTTCACGGGTCAATATACATTTATGTGAACATACGTGCTGTCTTTTATGTGTATATGCACATGAACATACAGTGATGTCTTAGAGGTGTATACGAGTGGGAAGTAGTTCAGTGGTAGAGCCCCAGCTTCGTACAAGGAAGACCTGGGTTCGGTTCCCGGCTGCTCACCCGACGGATCCCTAGCGTGCTGACGACCAGGCGTTCCGAAACTGGTCAAAACAATCATGGGTGGGCATGGTTGTCAGCTGCATCGATACGGCATCGATGAAATTACAGATGCCTTTGCATCCCTATGTGTATATGCATGCACATGAACACTGAGGTTGCGTGCTTTTCTCTATCATGACAACTAATTCAGTTAAAAGTAATCCTTTTCTACACCTTTTCTACACAAGACTAAAGAAAAGAAGGAGTTGTTTAATAGTGCGGTTTTTGCAACAACCGTGAGAAAATCGGTTGTGATGGCGAAAAAATGTGCAAAATTAGTGGTAAAGTTCTTTGTTTTATACGGTAGTGCCTCTAGTGCATAAAATGAACGGAGCGGTTATCCCTTCCATCTATTGTACAAGACATTTTGGTATTTTAGTGGATTCGAAATCGTCGTTTAATTCTTGTATGAGCAACGTACTGCGAAATGCTTATCATAAATCGCGGTCGCTTCTATTTTCTACTAAATCTAGAGATATTTCAGTATATAACTAAAGATACCAGTTTACAGAACTTATATACGACTTATTTTTGAAAACGCAGCAGATGCCTGCGCATCCTTGTTGAGAAAAAAAAGTTGTGGAAAACTGGAACAGATGCAGCAACTGTCTGCCAGAGTTGACTAAGAAAAAATGTAGACCCCCTCCTGTTCTTATAGAGATAGTCTTTATTTCCTTCACCTTGACGATCTTGAAATTCGCAAAGTTAAATATGGCCATCATATGTTTAAAAAAATTGTATACGGTTCTATGCATCTGAATCATTCATAATGCCTTGCAAAGTTTTAAAGCAAACGCGGCCATCTAAGGAACCTTTGCAAGGATCGAGCTGGCACTGTCACTAAACAACTCGTCTACCGGTAGAGTTATCAGTCTCAGGAATTCTTTGTCCCAGTCAATTGTGATACTGCTAGAAATGTTTGTTTGCACTTTCAAACGCAGACTCAGTAAATTCCCCGAACGAGTGCATAATAGGTGGTCATTGCAGATGCGGATGATTTTCTTTTTTAAATCGTCTTATGCCATCTGCACCACTTCTCGCACTTTTACCTCTCTATCTTTTATCATTTTTATGCTTTATTTTTCCCGCACAAATCAGTGCTTCTTTTCGAAAGCTTTGCATAACCATTCGTTTGTCCCGTGTCGTGCAATAAATGACGTCATTCAATCTGCTTCCATCAGTACGCTTCGACAGCATACTTACAGACCAAATACGAAAGAAATATGATGTCAAGAATAACAAAGAGGAAAAAAACTCAATCGAAAAAAAACTCGTGTAGTGGTTGATAATTAAAACCCTCTTCGGAATCTCCAGCTAAGGAAACGAAATGTTCTTGGAGTAAATATTCTCTATTGAAAGCAAATCCATCTCAATTCGTACTGATCGCAACAGGACAAGTAGTTAGCAAGTGATGTTATGGAAAAAGCTTGAAGACATGTCGTAGAATAAGAAGTAAAAAATTTCTAATCCGTTACTCTTTTGACATTTAAAGGTAATGAGATCTAAGGATAACGGTTTGGCGCGTGAGAGAGTAGACAGTTAATAGGAAGTGCTGCTGGAAAGTTGAAAGGAAGGTTGGATATAAAGAGTAATTGAATTGTCATATAATTTGCTCAAAGAGCTGACCCTACACCCAAGACTTCACGAAATATCAAAAGTTACTTGGTAACTTTAGGCAGTACGTTAATGGCAAATTGAACTGAAATAAAGCGTCCAGCATTATTTCCAATAAATTATTAAGTTTATAAATTTTAGATCTACGCGTTTCCTGGAAGTTTATAGCACGAATATTGGAGATGGGGCATGCAGAGACAAATACACACACACAAACACTGATCGACGCTATTATGATGCCTTTCGTTTTATCGCAATCGATAAACTCATAGAAATATAGAAAACTCCTAGATGCGCAGTTTTGTTCTTCAAATGCTTTCAGACCTGGTACTTTTAAAAAATCGAAAACTGCAGTGAAAGTAGGTAAATTGCAAATTTTGATCAACTCAGCGACTGCTACCGTCATAATTTGCCATTTCGGCGATGTGCTCTGTGATCGAACATCGCACGTAGAATTCTGCGACAGCTGATTAAAGTCAGCAACGCGTCTAGTCCACGATCACTCGGAAAGATAACGGGACCGATCTTAAGACACAGATCATACTCATCAAATCTCACGAACATACCCTTAAGGTTTCTTTCGCTCGGAATTGTGAAAGTATCGAACAACACACAAACAATCTAAACTATACACAACAAACAAGCAGATCGCAACCACAAAATTCGGTGTATCAGCACGTGATAAGTTGCAACACTGACCGTGGACGATTGCAGTTGCAAATCATCATGAAAGCCATATCGTGTTTCTTTTCTATATTCTATTCCAACATATGTCAGTGTTCATTCCTCGAGGGAGCGCTTGTGTGTTTTTTTCGTTTATCTGCTGCCAACGAACGCTTTTTTAAATTATTGTTAACCGTCTTCAGAGTGGTCCATATTGTGTAGCCGTAACGCATCATTGCATATAGGTTCAAATTTTTCGTTTTTTTTTTTTCAGTGCCGTAAATTTTGCCAACTCCGTTCTCGCTCGTGGTTCATTTCCTAATAACCAAAAAAAAGGTATCTTCAGTACCTTTAACCTTATCTTACTGAACACAGTTCAAGAACATTTTATTTCAGTTCAATGATGCAACTAATGATGCGCATATGAAGTTAATTGCTATTGCCAGAAACACCACTTCGCAAATGGCATGTTATGTATTTTATTCAGTGCAGCAATTAGTTACACGATACTATGGTTCATCGTTTCAGTTAAGATCTTAATGAAGAATGTCTTGATAAATTCATATAAACATTTATTGATGCGATTTCTTGGCTTAGAAAACTAATACGATACATCACTAAACTTGCGCAGTTAATAGGTTATTTTTCGCCATTTTATCTTCCTTAAACTCTTTCTAAACATGTTTAGGCCATAAAGGTATTGTTAATGACCGTAAAAGCTCAAATTTTGTTCTGACAGAAATGATTTGTGTTAAAAAGTTGAGTTTGGAAGGAATTCTCGAATTCGCTCCGATAACGATCATCAAAGGCAACGATGGGTCAGTTTCAGATTTTATTGAAAATATCAGTGACGTAACGAGTTAACAGTTAACCGGAATTATTATTTACATAACGAGAATTAAAATTGTTATCCTCGGCAATGCAATTTCTTCAACAGCAATTGCTTCAGTTCTTCACTTCGCTCACCAACGTAAACCTTTGACGAATCATCGGTTAGCTGTTTCATGTATTCACTGAAATTGAACATCCCATCACTAAAGTACATCATGAATTCGTTTACCAAGGACTACATAGTATGAGGGAGGAGTTTTGATGCTGCTGACTAGAAGGAAGGGAGAGGAAGAAGACAGGAGAGAAATTGGTTTCAGAAAATTCCACTAATCAAAATGAAGTTTTACCGCACAACATCGAATTTTACAACTAAATTAGTCCTTTTTGCATTTGCATTAAACAACCTATCCATGGCATGTCTGGAAAGTTGTATTTTCATATGCAAAGTTTCCATAACGCATCTAAGCGTCGAACTAATATTCCATTTGGCGCAATATATATATAATATACATAATGCGTATGTTAAATATACATAAATATACATAATGCGTAAAAATATATATATATAATGTTAAAACACAACTGTTCTTTTGTATGTGAAACTTAACATCTTCGATCTAATTTACTAAGGCCATTTTCCATGTCATCTATGTTTTGCGTTAAATCGAGAAAGGTAAAAGGAAAAGCTTACAAATTGTTCAGCTCTGAAACGCTGACTGCATAGAACTCAAGGTTCGGTAACCTTCTGATTTCTTCTGCTGGTTTGGTCGCATCGTCTTGAGAGAATCTGGAATTCCCATATTGCCATATTTCGCAAAAATCAGTAATTAATATGCTTTTTAGTAAAATCTGAGAAATAAACAGATCCGAAACTGGAAGAATAAGTTTACTAAATTTATAATCATTTCATCATATATTTCATAATGTCACTTTAACTTATGAAATCCTGTCATTATGTAATTAAATCAACACGTAATCATTATAACATTGAACGACAATGACAGTTGCGTCGTTCGAAATTAAACTGGACCGTCGTATGCTCGCACATTGGCATTTGCCACAAAAATTACAGTCGAGATCGTTGAATTATGAAGGACAGACTGCCATCGTTCAAGCAGTTGATCCGAGGGAATACTTAGGTAGCAAAAGATTATCGGATCCAGCTGTGAACGTATAGTTTCGGCTTTTGCAAAGTATATCCGGTCACAGATGCAATGAGAAATCGCTTACCCATCGCTAATGAGCACGACCACCGTCGGAACCGTTCTCCTGCGTGACTCGAGCAAACCCAACGAGGCCTCTAATGCACGGCCGATAAATGTTGTGCCTAAAGCAGATTTTAATTGAAAACTATATATATATATATATGTATTTGCATATATATACATATTTGTATATATAACTGCCACAAATATATATACATATATATATATATGTATATATATATATATGCATATAACATACATATGTGTATGTACATATATAATGTATAAATATGTATAATGCACATACGCATATATATTTGTGAGCGTTTCGCGATCCTTTCGTTTCATCGGTTTCATAAAAAATTTTCGTTGTTTTATTTATATGCAAATTACAGAGCTTTCCGGAATTGCAGTTACTCAACGAAAAAAAAAACAGGGATCGCTTCTTTCAAAATTGCTATTGGTATCTTGGTCTTTGCTGATATTATCGAACAATGGGATAATAATTTCATGAATACTGGCTTCATTTATTACACTTGTTTGGGAAAGCATAAACAACATGAGAAGGCGAATTGGGGAAAATAGGGAGCAACTTTTTTGAAACGGTAGAGATGAATAGATGAAACGTTGCTCTTTTTAATGAAATATTTTGGGTGCCAGTAGTAAGGCTATGCAACCAATCATAGGGTAAAAGATGAGAAGGTCGTAAGCAACGAACGGTAAGAGAGAATGATGGGGAGGAGGAAAGCGGAGGTGAAATGAGGACAAAACGCAATTAATAAAACTGATTTTGTCTAGCAGGAAATAAAACAGATTTTTGCTAGAAAAATACCCGTGAAGTGGCGAACTTGTGTGAATGCATGCATCACCGCATCACTATCCGCGAATGTATCGAAGGCCCATTCGGTTTTCTGATGCGAACCACCAGCAAACTGTAGCAGTGCGACTCGCTGCTCGCCAATCTAAACGAACTACTTTGGCACTCTGAAACCAAATGTTACGCTGAAGCAGTGAAAAGTTTCCAGATGGTCTAAGCTAGTAGTGGGATAAACATGTGCACATCCAAAAATTCCACCTGTACTAGTTTATAGCGAAATTTTAAGTCAAGCGAAACGTTAACAGAAAAATTACCTGCAGTTCGGTAAGAATTGAAGTTAGGTATTCCTTTTGTTTATCGTATATGGACTGCACCGATCCTGAGCTGTCAACGATGAACAGAATATCCAGCGGACATGAACCTTAAAGGTAGGGTAACTTTACGTATTAAGTTAGATACTCGTTTAGTTGTTTTTGGAAAGGCTAGCAATGACAGAGATTTCGAATTTCAAATTTGCGGTTTTTCCCAAAATCGGATCCGCAGCTGAAACGTTCAGAAGTCTTGTTCAGCTGAAATTATTGCATTTTACATGTATAAGATTTTCTATACAACGTGGAGATCACTCACTTTCGCCATTCCGATGGTTGGTGGAGGGTGGCGGTCTCGTGACGGGCCTTCTCGATGCCGTTTTTCTTTGAGGCGATATCAATGCAGCCGGTGTAGTTCCGCTGGAAATTTTTAAGGTGAGGTGAAGACAGTTTCACCCATATGCCCACATTTTTCGGAACTGTAGCATAATTGGGAATCTTTCTTAGCATTTTGTTTCGCCCTGCTTCTAATCCACAACGTTATGAACTCTTCATTCACATTTCATAACTCGATACATCGAAGAAGAGACTTTTGATTAGATTTTGCAGGTGCTGCGACTTGCTAAGGGCGACAGGATACATGTGAATCCCGTATCCTTGCATTCCATACATGAATTACTTCCGAATTCAGGCTGAGCGATTTCCCTATTGTAGGTTGAAAGCGAATTTAAACAAAAAAATTGAAAGATTCAAACACAGACCATCCTACGAGACTTGAATAACGACGTCTCGCAACTGTCGAGAATTAAACAGATTACGTCAATACTCTGTGGTTCGAAAAGAAGGCGTTTAACTCTGGATTGGTAGTGTTTACGCCCACCGCAATTAAGGCATTTGCAATTGGATTTAGGAGATAACAGTGTGAAGAAAAAACACCGTTACACTATGACCCACTTGTTGAGGTGACATATGGAAGCGTGGATACGCGTTGCCGGATTTATGCGCGTTCAGTTCTTGCTCAGTGTCGATCGACAACGTTTCGCATTCTACGAGAGAGCGGATATAACTGCTCATTGACCGAATTTTTGAAGTTTTTTTCTTTTTATGTTACCCGCTCCTCCGAAAGCATATTTTATTGCAATCGTAAACACTTCAGCTCTGCTTCTATTCCAGAGTTCAACCATTTTATTCAAAAAATACCATACAACCTCCTCAGAACGTCATTTCGTATCTGTTTATAAATTATGTTATCCGTATAAAACCTAGTATTGAGCTATTGTACACGCCGAGTAGCAAAAATTAATAACACAAAAGATGCTATCGTTTAAGCGAAAAAGATTGCGCTTCTCACCTGTTGGTTCTTCCTCTAAAAGATGATCTTCTTGCCGTTGTTGACAAGCTTTGTGCTGAACCTGTTGTGGGTGCAGAAGTGAAAAAAGTTGCACTGAGCGTTGTGATTCTGGACGGACGTTTTGAACGCCTTTTCGCTGCCTTTATCGTTGCTTTTGTTGATTGGCCTTCAAGTGATGAGTCCAATGAACTCTCAGTTGCTACTTTCGCTTCAGCCGCGTTCACTTTTGAGTCTTCTTCGGCTTTAGAGAAACTTTGTTCCCTGCTGTTTATTTCCAAAATCGGTTGTGCTCTTCGTTGCAATTTTGGTGTATCACTAGGAGTCACTTGTATAGCATTCAACGCTCCTCCTATCCGTCGCTTAGCTTTGATCTCTTTTTCGACGGCTTTCTCATTCGATCTGCGATTGTTTTGGGCCGCTACTCCACTTTTCCCTGCAGTTTTTCTAGCTGGTTTTTGCTTCGTAGGTTTATCGGAATTCGGTGGTGCATTCTCGACTTTTTTGCCAGCGGTCACATTTGTTCGTTCAGTCTTTCTTCTTCCACCTTCCACGATTTCATTCGATGATTTGGTCACTGTCCTATTTGGACTTTTCGACCTAAGTTTTCGCAGTATATTTTCTGACAAACCTCCATCACCCTGTTGCACACCGTTTGACTTTCGATCTGCAAGAGAAGCTCGCTGCTGTGTTTTACTTAATGTTTTTTTCACAATTAATTTGTCACTTAGTTCTTTGATACCATCCGAACCTGACTGCACTTCATCCTTTTGTGCCGCTATTAGCTGCGGTTCAGTTGTTTCATACTCTGACGACCCAGGTTTTCCGGCTTGTGAAATGAAATCATCGGAAGTTTGCTGCTCCTCATCGTCTATCGCTTTGCTCTTCTCTTCAGACGATAGTGATTCGTTTCGCTGAAATTGTTGCGAGCCGAGAATACTTTGTGGGAAAAGTTGCTTCTCTCCTTCGTTTTCATATGCCCCTGAAGGTTGTTTCTTTTCGCCTTGCCCTTCTAATATAGAAAGGTGGGTGGTCTGTTCGAGTGAACCAGTTGCCTTTTGTGGATCCGTAGATTCGCTACCAGATACCGATTGCCCTTCTTCTGTTGTGTTTGTACGTATGGATGACTCTTCAGCGTATGCTTCTGGTGTTTTTTCTTGTGTGGTCGTTGAATCTGTAGATTCACTGAGTGATGACAGCTGTTTTTCTTGTGTTGTCTTTTCAAGTACAAGTGACTCCTCATCAGATACTCCACGTGTTTGCCCTTGTGTCGTCGTTGGTGCCTCTTCTCCGTCCTCATTTTGCGTCAACGACGCAAGTTGTGCATCATCTTCATCTTCCGCTTTCAAAGAGTATTTTGTTACCGCTGTCAAAATCTGATCGTCTGTCTCATCCGTCGACCTGTTCAATGTCACCTAAAAAATTCACTATCCTTGTTATCATTTACTGCTACAAATACAAGTGAGTATAAGAGTATATCTTTCTATACAAATGCCTATAAGAATATGCCCATAACATATGTCTTTCAATCCGTTACCGCCCTTATAACTAAGACATATACAATTGTCTTATTATAGCAAAAAGTGCTGTTACGAGCTCTGGCAAGATGCCCGTATCATAGGTGTTATGCGAGTAAGGTCAATTCAGACAACTCGTCAAATGATGCGGATCAACCGTCGTTTCTAAATAACGGCAGTTGTTCCACCTCAATAGCTTTCTTTTCGGGATTCTTTGGCGGTACCGCTTTTAATTTTTAACTACGCAAAAAGTCTTACGTTTCCGCTATCGGTCTCCAGCACGGCCCATCGGACGCCGAAATTGATGTTCGCCTCGTTATTTTCATAAAAATCACTTTCAACTTGATTAGGTTGAATCACCGATTTCTCCATTTTATTACGCATGCTTTTGTAGCTGAGCATTTTTTAAAAATACTTCTTGTTTTTTCTGCATTTCACTAAAGAATCTCAATGGTTCTGAACATAGGACTTGCAACGAGCATGAAAATAAATCTTAAAATAAAGGCCTTGTGACCCTGTTTAGAAAGCGCCTATGCTTAAGAGTGAATAAGTGCTTCTTTTTAATAGTTACTCACGTCCGGTATTCCGAGCGCAGCTTGATCGGCTTCAATGTTTTCCGCGTTTTCGCCACGAACGGTTTGCTGCTGTTGATCTTCACTGTTTTTGTTTCTCTAAAAAAAATTGCTCTTAAATGAGGCTCCATGTGAAGATTTCGTGGTGGCTGTCCAGAATCGTGACTTTTATGTAAAAACTGTTGGCATAAGGGCCGCAGTAAATCGAAAAGGTGCGTTTTGTGTTTATGCATACAGTCTTACGCATCTTGCATGCATGAACGAGTGCTCGCAAAAGATTTTTACCGTATGCATACGTATAAGATGCGCTTCTTATGCTTTCGATTTGTTAGGCAAAAGTTGGCAACGTGAAATCAGTAGTGCTTATGAATAGCTTACCTGTGCTTTTGAAAGGAGTGTTTTCTGAGTGGAAATCTTGTCAATTTTGTGTCCCTCTAATTTTTTGCCAGAGGGTTGAGTGTTCTTTTCGCTTGATGCCGATGAAACATCTTGAGCGCAACCAACCGCTCGTCCTGCATCGTTTAGAAGTGTGTCTCGAAGTCGTGATAATTCGTTCGGTCTACAATAAGTTAATAAACCCACTCGTCAATAAGTCTGAACCACAAAATCATCATCAAATAACGCAAAAACTTAAACTTTTCTTTTACGAATTGTTCGTTCGTACAAACGTTGAAGGACGATAACGATCTTTTTCGACAATTTTCAGCATACGATATTTGTTTACATCACACCGTCCAACTTATAGCGTTCACGGTTTAAAAGTTTTAAGTAGCCATTTTCGAATCGAGCGTGAATTTCAGCCGTACTCAAACTTCATAAAGTTTCAAAAACGGGAAGAAATTGTGACAATTGTGCCAAATTCGTTCTTATACAGATGTCGTATACACGGGAGAGAATCAACATCATGAACACAGCTTATGCTCTCGTTAAAGACCATTGAAAAGTTGAAGACGACGCTACGATCAGACGAATGAAATCGGATCAGCGCAGCAAATTCACCCTTCAAAAACTAGCCTATTCTGCTTAAGCGTAACTTAAGTTTCGATCTGCTGAAATAAGTGTGCGATGGCTAATGAGCTTTCCATGGTGTTAGAGTATGAAATAGTATAACGACAGAGTACTGGCTACTGTGCCTGAGAATATTTGCAGATTTAAACACAGCTATTACTACTATCAAATGAGGCACTAACCCAAATACGTTTCGCTTATCGCCCGCAATACGATTCATTTCTGGCTCAAATCCATCGGATCCAACGCTTACCACATAAATCTTAACTCCTTTAATATCACGTAGTTGATGCGCAGGTTTCAATGGATCGTCTATTGATAAACCATCAGTGAACAAAACAATTATTTTCGTCGCATCCGGTCTGAAAAAAAAAATTGCAAATTTCTACCAAATTTCTGACATAACCGTTATGTTTTAAGTGGGCTTTTTATTCAGTTAATTTTGGGCTTAGAAAAGTGTAAAGTTTGGCATTTACTAAAATTTTCCAGTATGGCTGATGAATTAATTACTCGAAAATGCAATTTTGAACATAAACATCACATCAAACAGAATATTCTAATTTGCGTTACATTGGTATTTCGTTTGAATGCTAAAATCTTTCAGTGTGCTCGTCTGTCGCTCAAAGCCAGTCAAAGCATGCCTTCGCCTCGTCATTAAAAAAAAAATAAATTCAAGCACAATTGCTTTTCGTAAACTCCAATGGTTTCATTTAGAAAGTATGGAAAGCAAAAGTATATGGCCGGAAATGGCTGCAATAAGGAGAACTTTCAAGACGGATTTTCATTTACTATTTCGAAGATTAGCGGATAAAATACGAAATAAAAGTGATGCATATACGATACGTACGTACCTTGCTCCACGTTCAACGCGAAATAGCTCAGAATCAGCCTTCCGGAGTGCATATCCGGTACGCGTAACTCCTGACTGGAACTTAATTTGTGAGAGATGTTGGCGTATATCTGCGGCACTCAAATAGGTTCCTAATGCAAATTCCGTCAGCGGAAAGCCGGCATACTGAATCGCTGCGATACGTACCCTATCGCGATCGACAGGCAATGCGTCCACCAAATCAACAGTCCATTTGACATGCTCATGATAGATCTGTTCGATACTTCCTGAGGTATCTAGTAGAAATACCAGGTCCACCTTTGGCGCACACTCCTTGTCCTCCAATGAAGCTGCAATATGATTCGTCTCAACGGTTTCTGAGTCATAAATTACGGCTCAGTTGCTAAGCCTCCATTTTACAGTAAAAAATGCCGTGTTTTCTTGCATATAAGGCCCACCAGGGACGGAAGCCTCTCTCAAATGGAAGCCCCTCTCTGGATGGTCGCAAGAAACATATACTGTCTTTTGTAGAAAAACCGATCTTGAATATTAACCCTCTTTGAATCGAACTTTTCGAAAAATTTCCATTCAGGTAACACAGGGTCACCGCGAAAACAAGTCCTTCACGGAGGAAAGTTCCGTGCAAAACTAACGGTCGGTGTATAAAGCCTTGTTGTTCTTCAAACCAGGAAAAAAGCTGAGGTCGCTTTCTGAATGGGACTAGAAGCTCTCTCTTCGTACAATGTGAAAAAAAGAAACCATCGAAGCTTGTAATCAGGTAGAAAAACGATACTTCTTTTCCAGGCTCTTTCGTATTACAGAAACTTTTTGAAATTTTTAAGCATAATACGATAGGTCACCGCTTATAGTTGATCGTATTGTGCACAGCGTTCAATATCGATAAATTATTGCTGTATAATAAGGCCATAAAAAGACGCAGCAAAAATGCAAAATCCTAATTCATTATCAGCCGCTGAAACTCCATGCTAGGGATGAACTGGGACAACAAGAAATATCGAACCATCATTGCAATTTTTAGAAACGAACCGACGAGAAAAGTGAGGTGCAAAGATATATCAGGAATGGCAACCTCGACTTATTCCTGCTGATTTAATACAATATTAGTGACTTCGTTTAATTGCAAGTATAATCAACGTTTTTCGGTAATTGCATCAGTGCGCTGACAACATAGAGCATGAGAGCGCCCATTACATTTATAGCTAAAATCGAGATGAGTTCGATCTCTCCACCAATACTTTAACGACTCTATAAAGTTCTAATTGACGATTCCGACTCCATTAGCTGAACGATAAAAAAGCACTGAGGAAGTCAGATCACAATAGGATTTTTTTCATAAGTGCAAAATTTATGCCTTTATACGATCACAACGACCGGTTGTTATTTCATTGATTGTGAGCCGACATCAAAACGGGATTATGGCTTCATACTTTAAATCCATTTCGTTTGTAAGCTTGTGATATGAAGCATTATGTTGTGAGCAATGCATTTCGAATACGAATCCAAAAAGCCCATTCTTCATTTAAAAAAATCACCTCATTAATAATCATTAATAACGAATTATACTTCAGAAATGTTTCATGTTCCGTATCCTAACAAGAAATCCACCCTAACATTTGTTAAACAAAAATTCAGGCGATCAAATTCTTTGTCGAAAATGTTGTCGGTGAAAAATTAAATCGATGAGAATGGTTCGAAATAAGTCGCATATATTATTATTCATAACACAACGGAACAAAAAGAAAAAAAATTACTGAGAGAAAATTTTCGCTAGGCAGCCGCGATATAACTAAACACTCGTTCGCAAAAAGTTTCGTTGTTTTATGGGAATAAAACGAACGAAAGTAGAAGATCATACACCTAAAGAACAAAACGCCTCTGAAATATATGAAATTCGAAATGGAATAAGCATAAGAAAACAATATGATAAGAAATAAGAGAAAAAATGAACAAAAA
The DNA here is from genome assembly GCA_000803305.1 of Toxocara canis. Taxonomy (NCBI): domain Eukaryota; kingdom Metazoa; phylum Nematoda; class Chromadorea; order Rhabditida; family Toxocaridae; genus Toxocara; species Toxocara canis. The sequence goes on from JPKZ01022848.1 coordinate 852,335, forward strand.
ATCTTGGGGCTCAACCAGCTGTATAGGATTTAATTCGCAGTAAACATCACTGATAGAGTGAGCGGTGTACAGCAGAACGTTATGCGGTAGTAGTGATGATGAAACCGTAAATAAGTGGTGGTTTACCTCGCAATGAGTTGAACGCTGTCGCATTGGCCGAAAACTGCTGAATTGTAGGAGGCTCAGTAGAAACAAAAGTGATGTACGGTTCCTCTCCAGATCCCTCACCGGAACCCTCAATGAGCTCATCAGTGGAAAGCACGAATGCGGCACAGGCGAGCAAATAACCTAGAGCACGAACGTCCACCATTTCAATCTCTGTTCGCTGCTGTTACCGTGGAGGAGCCTTTTTATGGGCATTACCCATGAATGAGGTCTCCAGGGTAAAAACGACTGCGACTCCGCCCTTCTTCCGCATCATCCAGTCGCACGATCGTACGTTTGACGCTGAAGTACGAGGATTGCGTTGCATCCTGCGATAACTGCTCATTCTGATTCACCTGCCCACCATGACAAACGATTTACGAGGTCAACGCTGATCGATTTGCAGTTCTGATCTGATCTGATCTGCGCTGATATCTAACACACGCAATAGCGATCATACAAACAAATAGGCGTCTCGGCACTTTGTCTTATTTTTTATTCCGCTTAAGGAAACATCGTGACTGCGACCTCACACATTTGTGAAATTCATACGATGTACATATATATGCACAAATACACATTGCTCACAGACACAGAGGATCGTAGCATACACAATCACCTTACACGGATATCTACCACACATAGGCACTCCGCAAAGAAACACATACAGGTACTGGCTCGGTTTTATTTTTATCAACAAAAGCAGCTACCGCTAATCAATGGTTTTCTTCGTTTCACAAAAACCTTGAGGGTAACTAGCAGTAAAGGAATGCCTAAACTTCATCTGACAACTGATCGTGATTTTTAAAAAATAGCATGAAGCCTGTGCTTCTCAGCGTTTAGCAGCTTCATTTCACCTGAGTCCTCCCCTCATTGACATCTGCTGGGTGTCACAAAATCTATTTACAGAGCATAGAGCATACAAATTTCGCACCAAGCAAGACTGGTTATGTTTCAGTGCTTCTGTCTTTCTGATTTTCATTCGAACTTATCCTCCTATTCATCTAGTGTGAAGCCATTTGGTTCAGTGGGCTGCGCTTTATAGAGCATTTTAAAGACCATGTGCGATAGACGCATTAATTATGTCGAGGAAATCGTCGGTACACTACAGGCACGAACTGAATCGAGATCGTTGAAAATAGCCTGCTTCTTGACTAGCTGAGGAGTTGAGCAGCCCTACGTTTGGAATATTGCAAGTGTTCTACAGCAAACAATTATCAAAAACTCGACTCAATATTTGCTCATCAACTGTTGCGGTGTTTAACTGACATGTGTTGGCCAAATTCTTGTTTGTTTTAATTATTTCGTTTTAATTTTTGACATTTCATATTTGCTTTAGTGTTTCTATTGACACACTTATTTCCTCTTAAAGATGTTGTTCTCAGATTTTAAAAGCATTTAATTGACAACACTGCTTATTGCATTGCTTGTGCCTCTGGGTGCATGTATTTGTCAGCATTTTCGTTAATTTCAATATCAGAGTTCAGAAAACTGCTTGCGAGATCCATAGATCACTACTGCGACTGTGGACAAAAACATTTTATGCAGACCAACTGATTTTTGGACCGCTTGTAATGTGCATTTTATAGTTTCGATAAGAGCTGTGTTCCATAGTATAAAATCGGAAACTTCCGCAGCAACGAAAGAACAAGCATATGGCGAATTTATATACCTAAAGGCCAAAGTTTCTTTAAATTTGCGTCTATTTCATTGCTTTTTCGCTCACGACGGTGTTAACGTAATGGTACTCGATTCTGAAAAATGTAAATGATTTTTTCTCCTCACTCTTCCTTACATCATCTGATCAAGAAATTTCTCATTAGTGATGCCAGTGATAGGAAGGATTTGATACGACACATAAGGGTCTTACTTAACTCAGGTGCACAAACGTCTCCGGTAACGCAAGCGATATCGCGCGATTAGCCAAATTTATGAACGTTTGTGTGTAGCCCTCTCTTGGATCGTTTTGAACAGTTGTTTTCAATGTGGTACTTTTCTGAACAAAATACAGTAAATCTCAGAGAATTCATCGACCACAAGATGAGTTCGTAAATTTATTCTCGCATTATTGAGAAGTGGACTGAAAAAAAAAGAGTATATTGAATCAGACGTGCTCAATTGTTTCGATTAATTACAAACTTCGATAGCCTATGTCCCATATTTATTCTTAGTTTATATCAAACTGGAATATCTTATTCGAACACCGTCGAGTTCTGTATGCTGAGCTCATGCACATAATGTTGGGCAGTTTATTAAATAGAAATACTGGAAGCTAAACAAAGCGATTGTAGAAATCAGCTTAGAAACTAGTTGAAAATGAGCTTGATTGCTTGGTCCGGATTCTTTCAAATTTTCATGAGCAAAAGTTTTGAGTTTTTTCTTTGACCACTTAAAGCATTTTAGTTTGGCTGCGTTCGCTGCTCGCAAACCTCTCAACAAACATCCGTATCGTGTATCCTGCGATCAACAATGCACGTTTTTTATTTCATTGTTCACTTTGCGGTGAAGATTTGTCTGCCGTCGTATTTTCAAGAAAAAAATTGCTGATGGGATAACGTTGCTAACCACTTACATGATACGCCACATACATCTGAAATATTCTGTCAAAATTCAGACATATGTGGCTTCAAAATTCGCTTGATGTCCTCCGAGGTCCTGGCACTGACTATGATGACATCTCTCCGCGATGTCACCAGTAGCAGTGAAGACTGAGAAGTGCGGTGTGGGAAAGAAAAAGGTGGGGTAGGGGGTGGAAAGGTGATTAATGCAAGCGGTGATTGAGTAGTCGTGCAGCTTAACACTATCTCCTGATTGCTCCTTACCATTGCAGAGTACCCGAGACAACGGGAATTCCGGATTGTTGAAATTACGGTTTTTTTTGCGAAGCAAAAGTAAAACTTCACTGTGTTTATGGACGTCATCATTCAATTGTGAAGGCCGCTGAAGATCATGATTTATGAGGGCTTATTGCAAATTTCTGCAATGTAGAAGACAGTTCTCTTGGAACGCAAGCAGCTGTTTTTGCAAAAATGTTATATTCGTTTTGTTGCGTTTCGTGAACCGTTTCCTATTTTTTTCCTCTGCGCATGAGTACGACAATCCCAGCTTTCGTCTCCAGCACAAACCTCCATGCGTTGATAAGGAGATTTTGCTCGACAAGGCGACGCAATATTTGAAGGAGTCGCATAATTGTAAAGAGGAAACACAATTGATAAGATCGATTTGATGCGGCCGAAAAAGTGATCATTTGAGTAGCGTACGACTTATATTTGACCGTCTAAATTTTCGGATGTTGCGAGCATGTAAAGTCGATAAAAAATTTTGATAAAATCTGTATTATTGTTTGTTTTTCAACATAATCTTACTTCGACGTTATGGTGACATTATACGGTTGAGTGTATTCCCAATACGACACAATTTTATGTTCGATATAAATTGCAGAACATAGAGCAATGTACTCTGACACTATGCAATGAAATAATTTCACGGATTCCTTTCCTATATTCAATACTCAAGCTTCACACCTTCAAAACATCACCTTCAACCTCAAGCTTCACCTTCAACCTCCCACCGAGTGCGTACATCTGTAGAGCAGTCTTCATGTTTTAAAATCTCATTCATCACCTACACGCCATACTTCCTCGAACAGAGACAGCTTTTGAACTGAAACCTATTCTTTCTGAAACCAAGAAAGATGGAAAAGATCATCCAGAAAAGTCTAGGCGATCAATCGTCTGCAAGAGAGCGCATCTTCAACAGTTGAAAGAAAGCGATCATTGCGGCTTTCTACTTAAACAAATGCGGCAAATGTGCAATTCTTGCGCCGCTTCAGTTTTCACAAAAATTGGTAAAGCTATAAAGCTTTGATGATTTGCGAATACGAACTGTGATATCGGCTTCATCTTTATCAGTTGAAATGTTTTCATTCATTTGCTGATAGCTTATATCATTTTCAAGCGTGTATAACCTATTGGCCTATCTGTAGTTAGCTGAAGTAATTAACGAACGTTAAAGATTTTTTTTTTAAAATTTCACTCCATCACATAAGTTAGAGCTGTTAACGATTGCTTTGAAAAGGTTCCAAACGTAGCGCAAAAGATATTCAGTGATTTTTCCTAATTGAAAGGACTCCGAATGTTAATCAACGTTACCCTGATATTCCGAATCAGCATTACACTACTTTTCTTACATATAGTTCCCTAAGCACTCCACTGGTGGGGTTTTGATCTTAAATATTCTACACAGTTAATCTGTTGCAATCGATATGCTTTTTATTCAAAACACATAAGAAACTGTACAAAACAGTAAAAAAAAAAACTCCAGGCCGCTTTTGGAACACATAAAGAACTGTGTGTATATTCCGCTACCTCTGGACATCGACTGCATCGAATGATAATCATATTTTCTGTGAATCACAAGAACTGGAAAGTAAAATTTTCTTTTTAGCTAAACGCTCGTGATCGGAACGCAACCCAGATAGTTTTCATTGTGGGCTCATTTACAGGCCTACGAATATTGTCATCGATGAGCTTTTGTCAGTGTTATGAAGTGAAGTAATTTGGGTTCCTCGGCTCACATAATGAGAGAAACCGAGTAAACGACGGAAGCCTCGCATATGCTTTTTGCAAATTTGCATGACCGTAAATGAGCAATTTTGCATGATGAGATGGTATTGCGATTCTGCTCCTCGGTGAAGTTCGCCATACGCTTACGTGGTGGGCTTGTATTGCAAATGTAGTGATATTGTCGATCTACGCAGCAGTACAATTTACGGATAAACTGCCATAATGCAAACGCATTTTTCGTGCAAAAATTATTTCAAAGCCGTGCATGTTTTGCAAATTTTCTATGTTTTCAATGCAAAAAACGTTTTTCGCACAATCGTGTACGCAAAATAATAACTACAAATTTCCAGATGAACCTTTGCAATTTATCGGCTAAAAGCTTAGGTTAATAGCTAAAAGTTCCTCGTAAAATGTGCGCAATTCCAAGTCGAAAAATACCACTCTTATGAAGGTACTTCGTCTAGCACCGTGACACAACTTGTGTCAATATCAATTAATTAAAGCATACGAATTTCCATTTCCTTTTGTTATGTCGATGAAGGCGCAATTTATAGTCAGTCTTACAACTCCATAAATTACGACATAAAGGTGAATCCTAACCGACATAAAATTTTTATGCTTAAATTGAACGTTGATGATCGTAGTCCACGATATATTGTCGCAGACATAAATTATTTTTATTAAATTCGGCAAACTTACGCGCTCAGTGCGAGGTAATCTTACATGGAATTATTATTGATTCTTTTAAAAATATATCGTTAAATTGTAAAAGATAAATCGTATGTTCTTTCGTTGCAGTTTTGCGAACAAAAACGCTCATTCTACACTAGAGCAAGAATAATGAACGACATTTGTATATGCAAACAAGTGTTCGTTGTACTAGAAGGGTTATGTTGCAGCTTCGCTTTTGACATTTCACCTATGAAACAATTTACAAGTGAAATTCACCTGCGATGTCATCACTAATGTTTGTTAGCCTCACTCTCTGTGGCTAAAGCATAAAGGCCAATACAAGCGAAGTTGAGCCGAATTTATACATATGAAACTTTAGCTGAACCTTCACTTTTCTAAAAAGATGAGCAACAGCCGACAGTGCTAGGAAATACGTATCCGAATGCTGACTGTATTTCAAGTATTTTTTTTCTCAACGCCTATTTAATTCACAAATATATTTATATCTTTTAAAATGAACATTTCGATGTATTGCAAGATAAAATACTGTTTCTAAAGGTAAACGATGCACTCATGATTTGTAGCAGATATGGGAAAAAGTGCTTTAGAGACGAATGACACCCTAATAAGAAAAGCCGTGATCCTTTTTGGTGGTGGTCATTAAGTTGGTGGCGAGGTGAAAGGGGGAGGAGGAGATGGTATAATTTTGCACACTTTCATTGAAATAGCATCAGGAAATACCATTATAGATGCGATAGCTGCATCAGCACATCGAAACATACGTATGTACAAAATTTGTTGACTATACTAGATGTGTGGTACGGTGAAGAGAAACTCAATACAAACCCCCCATACCTCAGAAAAGACTATATGCTCCTAGGCTTCCACTGAAGATCATGCGGAACGCTTTATGCCAAACGTGCGCTTGATGAAGTCTCAATTTTATCTTGGAACTTGCATCAGTTTTGATCGAAAATCCTTAAGAACATTTATATTAAAAACATGAACAGCTTGAAAGCGTCAACGAGACGGCAAGGAAAGTTCGCCGATTCGGCGTTTATTTTTCTTTTGCCCTCTTTCATCTAATTCGATATTTGGGAGAAAAACTCGTTGAAGTGGCGCTCTCGTTATGTCGTTATTGCAGAAAAAGGCATTATCCCCTTTGAGCGCACGGATCGCATGCACCTATGTTGCATTAGGCGACTCGTCTACGTTAACCACATTTCAAACATTCCAGGTCGCTGATTTGACGTGAACGTGCATTTTTTGTAGCCTTCGAAAAAAAAACTTCATCGAACACCATTGCAACCCTCACTGATTTCAAACGATACCTCTTAGCTGAATTTTGGTATTTCGGGAAAACGTTGCGAGCTGTGCTATGTGTAGGTCTCAACGCAGCTACAAATGGCATCATTGTTATGCTTTTAAGTTGTTCTACGTTGGACTCAAAAAAATAGCACTTCAAGGACCTAAAGTCATGTGACGAAATTTTTGCGGCATTATTTCGACTTTTATTTGTATTGCTGACACATTCTCTCATTCATGAGCACTTAAGAAACAGCATCAGAATCGCCGAAACGCACCTTGGCATAAGCAAATGAATTTGGTACTGTCTCGAGATGGTTAAGTTTCCAGCAATATGTTCAGCTTTGATCCATTTCTGCATCCCAACGTAGCATACTTCCTTCACCAATCAACTTTTTTTTTGCCCTTCGCTTTGTTGGCAATTTGAAGACTCGCTGATGCAGATTTTTAACGTTGTTCAGGCGCGATGCAATATAAGCCGTAGAAACTTAAAAAGAGCAAACTTCACGTCGCTAAACAACCATAATTTTGAACACACAATAATACAGTTTTTTTTCCACTCATTCCGTAAAACTAAACGATCAATCGTTTTGTAAATGAGCCGAAGAGTTTTACACATAAAATCGCCAGAAAAACCAGCGAAAAGTCATTACTTGACTTGCGAAATTGACCCATGAAGCAAACTTCAATTTTGCGTGATCGTCCAAAACTGAAATTGCAAAAATTTAAGCGGATCTACTCCGTCAATATTCAAAAGAAATTAGTTGATTCAAAAAAAAGATTCAGGCGGTCAAGCAGCACCAAAGTATATGTGTTTAGTAATTCCAAATAGATTTCGAAAACAATACACATACTAACTTTTTTTTCTAACCGCACAGCCGTGAAAGAAATTCGAACAAATTCGAACAAATTTTGCAAGCACAAAATAAATCGTGGAACTCTGACGACTAGGAAGCGTAAGATATGCGGCATTTGCTTAGGCACATGGCGTACGCCTTACACGTTCAAATTAGCGCGGGTATAAGGCGCACGGTGTGCGCGGAAAACGCGAGCGGCCTGCCTTATACTTACAATTTGTTATGACCATCTGGTTACGGAGTTTTAAGTAACTTTCAATTGTGGTTAGTTCAAAGTCAACAAAATAGAGCGAAATTTTCTTCTTCCTTTTCATATCGAAGGTCTCAAGCTGTCATCCACACTTGAACAGATATCTCATGTTTTTTTTTTCTCTTTTTGCGACGAAAAACTAAAGGTTCTTTTACAGTAGTGGAGCTGCAACGTCAACTGTTGATCTCCATCTATGTTCGTGGTCGTGTCAAAAGTTATTCTGATTAGCAAGATTGCTTATCGTGCGCATTTTAATGGCATGTTTCAAAATTCAGGTCGATAAGTGGTTCAAATGGCACTCATTTTACTTCATACTTGTTATGTTTCTCAGAAAGGGTTAGTAAGCAGTTTCCCTCACCTCCTCTTCCATCCTTCTCCCGGTACTTTGCCACTGTAATGAGAATCGTAAAGCCGACATTCTCCATCCCATCGAAGCCCTCCCAACTCGAAGCGATCTTAATTTTATAGCATACCCATTTTAGGATGTTTACAGGTGCATTATGGATGTAAAGTTAATGTTGTCAAGTTGGCGAATGCTTGATGGGTCGTTGAATTGAGTTGTTTAACACAAAAAGAGAAGCGCAAGAAGTGAGAGTGAAAAATTCAAACAAGTACGCGAACGAACAACCGATTCAGGTCACAACGCACTCTCAAGACGAGCACTCGCAGACCCCTCCTACAGAACAAAACAACACAACTCAAAACAGCAATGATTCTAAACTCAAGACGGACAAGTCCACAACAAACGTTTCATTCAATCGCCGTCTTTGTTATGTCGTTACAAGGCATCTCTTCAATTTTAGTCCGTTGAACATTAATGGTTTTAATTGAGGACATCTATACGTGTTTACTGTACTTTTTTATGAGAACAGCAATGGGCTAGGAAACAGGAAATATAGTTATTAGACCTTTTAGATGAATCGCGGTAAATCATAAAGTAAAATACTTTTAGTGGCTAAACGCTTAGATAATTGAAGCTCACAACGTATTGACAAAAATGTTCAGAAGTCCCATATCTCAGCGTTCCGTTTGCTTTTCACTAACGTTGGGACTGTAGGCGATTCTATTTGAAACATTTAATGAGAGAGATAAATGTCTAGATCTCGTGCGCTCCTTTTTCAGCATTCAACCGACCGAAATGTTCGCTTCTTGCAAAGGCATTCATTCCCTCGTAGGTAATATTTAATCAAACAATTCAAACCATTTGCATTTTTCGCCCATTAACCTAACTCGTGATGAACGGTCATGTGCCAATAACATTACAGCAATTGGAAGTTTGCGTACAATCAGTCGAAATTCATTTTTATTTTCATCGTTGGAATAGCAGCATTTATACTCGTTTCCGCATTCAACATAAATATGTAAGAATGGGCATTCCCTCCCTTCCCCCCCCCCCCCCCCCCCCCCTTTTTTTTTATTATTT
>JPKZ01022848.1:870821-884534 GCA_000803305.1 Toxocara canis
GTGGGGAGGGGGGAGGGGGAAGAGACAGAAGAGGAAGGAGGAAGGCGTTGCTAGTCCAGCTTTACAAGTGGGAACAATATGGCTACGAAGTCTAGGCGAATTCTTCACAAAAATCCATCAAGATTTTGCAAAAATCGTTGTTCCCGCGCTGAGATACGGATCAGTACAACCTCCAATATTATGCTCCCTAAATATGTTCTTTTAACTGTTTCTAGGCTTCCACTTAGCTTTAATCATTTCGATTCTACATATATGCCCTCTCCAGGAGATCGTTCACATGTGACATTAAGTCAAAGAACCAAAAATAGAAAACAACTTTTGCAAATACTTAGTTACGCAATTAACTATAGTTGCTAACTGCTTTCAGAGCAGTAAACAAAAATCTAAAATTTTAACATTAATAGTTGCTCATATTTGGATAACAAATATTTCTGAGAAAAATATTTTTTGCCTCAGAGGAATTAAGAGATTATTGGCAATATGTGGTTCTAATTGGTGCAATAAATACGGTGATTTCGCGGATGCAATTATAGTGTGAGCGCGTTTCTTAACGATCCTTTAAAGTCATTACTGTACTGCAAATTTTACTTGATAGGGAGGGTAGTGTGAATAGAATTTTCAGTAGCAAAAATCTTGCACAATAACAGGAAACATCTCACTCGCCTCAAGATCGTGCGGAACACAATACAATAATGAACGACACACCGTTACTGTTTTAATCATTTTTGGAAGCGATTTGCTTTGGCAACGTAAACTCTTTTTCTTCTTCGAGCTCAATTTTTCTTGACGAACTCGTTGCACTGGTTCGCTGAAATAACGTCAGGAAGCGTCTAAAATTTACTGAGTTGAGCGTTGGTGAGCAATAAACACTAGTGAGGATTAAACTAATTTCCACCGAATACAACTGTTAAATTCGTGATGAAAAGTGAAGTTTATTTCCGAGAAAAGTCAATTCCAAAAATAATAACGCTGAAAAATTTACCAACTTTCAAAATCGGTACATTCCAGTCACATGATTATTTTATAGGTTACTTAATTTAACCTGTTATGATAACATTAGTAGCAATACCAACAACCACGATACTAGGATTCATAACAATTTTTGCAAGCTACAGTGCTTCTGCTTGCCATAAAGTTGGTTTCATTTTCCGAAAAAAGCTAAAACAGCGTTTGTTGAATATTTCTGGCATGAAACGCCTTCATTTGATTTCTTATCCATATGATACAATGAATTGCGATGTAAAGCTCAGAACTGAGAGCGATAAGGGCGGCAACGAATTTTACGAAATCGTCAAATGAAAAGTTAATTTTAACTCTGAGCGCAAAGCGGAGACCGAAAAACAAAAGAAAAACCAAAGTCGGTTCATGAGTAGGCTAATCGGAAGAGTACCGCGAATTCGTCATGGTTTCCATCATGTGTACATTCTCGACAGTAATTAACTTACACAGTATTTGCAGCAATCGCTTTTTGATGCTTAGCAACGGCATTTCTCTTGGCACCGAATTTTTTTGTCGTCTTTTTTGCCAAAATGACATCACCGAGTGTTAAAGATTCCACGTTGGCGGCGCTTGAGACATCTTTCTGTTTCGTGGGAGGGCCCTCGAACACAGAACCTCAAATTTTAAAGGGACGGTTAGTCAATCAGGCAAGACAGAATGCACCGAATGATCATTTTTGAAAAACTTCGTTGGCCTTTCCTCATTTTTTTTCTGTTTTGGTTTTTTCCAGATAACAATCTGCTGTCAAGCTTTTAAACTTGTCGCGCCTTAAAACACTGCAGTTCATTCGCAAAAAAATTTGCTTCTTCAGTCAAGAGGAAGTGATGCCCTCAATCCTCCTCCCCTCCCTCCACCCCCCACCCCCATAGTCCTCAAAGTGGTCACTTCGCTTCGGTCTTCACGCCAACTTTCAATGGGAGTTCCCTCGTAAAAGTTCTTCCTGTTCAATAAGAAAATGAGTATCGTAAGTTCCTCTAAGCAATCTCTATTGTATACGCATTAGTTTTTACAAGCCGTCTCATGACGTATTTCGGTTTTTCGAGGACTTCATTTCGTTACTGAGCAAAAATTTTGGTGTTTTTTAACATGTCCCAAAGCGCTTGAAGATTTGGAGATAACAATTCTGTTTGCGGAATAAAATACAGTAATATTTCTTTGCGATAGTACAGAATTGAGTCCAGCCAATGAGAACATGAAATTCAAACCTAAACAGTATCTTACCAGGCGAATATTTGCACAAAACATCCTTCACTTGGGATAGGTCGACCTGTTCTTCTGCAGTTATGCAAATATTTTGCAAGGATGGCGCGATTTCAATTTGTAACCCTGAGAAGAACATCATCTTGGCGCTGAAAACTGTTACACTCGAACGGCGCTAGTACTCAACATGGCGCCCATATAACTGATAACTTCATAGTGAGGTTGATAACCACAAATTGTACGGACACAGACGGTATAAAAAATCGGAAACGAAAGCGATGCGTTTTGCGTTTGTGTGTAAGACATACGTCTTATGCCGGCGCTCATTCATTGGTTCATCGCAAGTAAAAGATGCACCAAATATGTAAACTTATAGCGTGCGTCTTCTGTCTGAACTCTTGCAGTTCGACGTTTCATAGCATTCGTTTGGATAGGTTCTCAGGAAGAAAAACTTATCGTACCAGGGATGTTAGAATAAAGCTGAGCAAAGCCAAATAATTTCACTGCTCCGATTATATAATAGCTGTCAGTGAAACATTAAACAAGATATACTTTTCAAGTGAAAAACATTGAAAAACATTCTAACAGTACGAAAAAAAATTGTGGGCAATGTTTGGAACTAAGGTGCATTAGCAATGCTGATTTGAAATCATATACAAGAACGATAAGGATAACTCACTGCGCTCCACTCAGTAATTCCAGTTGACTAGGAATGTTTGTTTTATGTAAATTCATTAGAATCTGATCGAAGGCATAGAAAACTGAACGACTGGCTTTCTCAACTTCTCTTACGAGCTTTTTTTTTTGTTTTTTTTTTCAGTCCCAAGCATTATTTGAGCACAAGAAAATTGGGAACTACGTGTCATTGACTTTCCAGAAAGATGTAAAATTTCGTAAAAGCTAACCTTCGCTGAGGTGATTGCTGGTAATAGAAGAAGGATATATTCTCTGCATGGTATAAAACATCCTGCAGTTTTTCACTTCGTAACAAACATTTGATAGCGATCTGTACCCAAGCATTCAGCATAAGTTTTTTGGTTTCCTCCAGCGCACTGTACACCTAAATTATAATAGCTTTCAACAAAATTCAATGAGAAGTGCACTGCTGCCTTATCAGTACACTAAGAACTTGAATAGTATGGACGAAGCTATAAGAAGAAGAGCGAGGAAGACGCATGCCTCACCACCCCTGCCCACTCCTCATCCAAATTCCAACTTTGAAAATACAGTACCTTTGGAGCTTGAACCTTACAGTTGTTTCATGTTTTCACTTTCTGCTTTGTTCATCAAATTTTTCGCAAAAGTAAAGAACCACTGGCGTATCACTACTTCAACTTTAATAAAAACGACTGCAATTTCCTTCCATGATAAACCAAACAGGAATCAGTAAAACCGAAAATCGAACTGCTATCACAAATATTTGCCTCAAAATCAGCCGATGAATTAAATGCTATCAAATGACTACCATATGCAAATTGGGATGGTATCGAAACACTGAGGAAATTTCATCGCCTTTCGTAGGCCTAATCCCGGTGTCTTTCCAATTCGTTCCTAGGTCCTTATACACGTGAAAGAAATTGGAAATTTGGAGAAATGAATTCTCAGGGTACGCGCACACTACCGAAATAAAAAAAAAAGGCTGGAAAGATACCTCAACGAGACAATCGTCGTTCCGTTGGTCGACTACATCACATCTTTGCTCTTCGATCTTGTTCATCCACTGCTCTCAAAACTTTCTTCACCAGGAAGTTACTTCAAAGGGCAAAAAAGAGCAAACAAGGAGAAGCTATAACTTCACTGTCGCATAAAGTTATAGCTGCAAAAGTGCTTTGGTTTATTGCTAGTGTGCTGTATAATGCGAACTTATTTGCCTAAACGTTACCACGCACTATGGGTTTTCTTACCAACACAAACGCGAACTATTACTGACTACTTGCGTAACGTACACGCATCTTTCTGCTGAGATGAGTGACTCGGAGGGTTTATTTAGTTCCCTATTTAGTTAAACCAGAGGGTAAGAAGTTTCGCAGCGACGTCCCATAAACGAAATTATTTATTGGAGAGGTGAGAAAAGTACATTATTTAATTGCCGAATTTGTCGTTAAGAAAAAGTCGTATGACTGAGAGATAAATTGTGTGAAAAAAAAACTGCAATATGAAGCGCTGAAAGAGGCGCATAATTTAACGTTGTATAAAATATGCAAATATGCTCAACCTTGACAACATCGCTGAGCCATTTCTGTACGTCAACTGCGTCTAACGCACTCCAGCTGTCCTTTGTCCATGATAGCAATGTGTTCGCTCTGACAACATCCGTCAATTCAGACATGTAGTCACCGCTCACATAGCGATCCCACTGCAAATCGTGCACTTTCCTCCTCTTTCATAAGCTGTGCACCGTTCCATCTGTTAAGCGCCAAGAGGAGTTAAGGGAAGAGAAAGGGAGATTCAGAAGAATAGCATCTCCAATGTTGAGATCTCATGACTTATACACATCCCATTCTTATTCAATGCATTGCTTCGTGTAACCACCGATTAAGTTTCATGAATCGAGTGAAACAACTGAAAGTGAGCGTTCGCTACCTATATTTTGTTCAAGGTGGTGCTTATAACCGTGACAAAATTTTAAATGATAAACGAAATTTTCTCGCGGATTAAAAGTTTTTGTGAGTGTCCAAACGACTGACACTTACAAAAGCTCTTCGTTCGTGAAGTATTACTCGGACACTCTTGCATCACTTAGTTTACGTTTCATGAATGCACATAAGTCATGTGCTACGATTTCGATGAGATTGGTATTTTAGGAAGTTGAGATTCTGAACTGAAGTAAAGAGAGTTTTGCCAGCGGATGAGACCAATTTCTATTTAAAAAATCCTGTGAAGTTTACTAGAATAAGAAAAAAAAACTTTCCGGTCAAACTCGGGAGACAGGGGCTCCGATCCTACAGATCGTTCACGTCTCTTCCACAGATCAATATTTCGTTGCATGAAGAGCAAATTCGAATCCAACTACAAAAACATAAAAGCATACAGCTCGACTCTGCCAGAATTCGTCATTGAGATGCTGAAGTTTGTGCGGCTTTTCGATTGTCGTCAAAATGCGTGACCGCAAAAGTGGTTGCAGCGATGCGAATAAAGACATCTGGGCAAACTAATGGAAATTGGAGAACGCTTGAGCTAACATGATTCAGGTGGGCGTATTGAGGTTCGCATATTTTACGTCGCAAACTTGCAACACTTCTGGAGGTAGTAGCAAACCGAAACCATACGACAAGTGCTATAAAGGAGGGCATAAAAGGTAGAGCAAAGGCGAGTGTACGGATGTAGCACGACTCAACAGCGCATCTGTTTCTGTTTTTGCCCTTTTTCAACAATGAAATTATATAGTCAATACGATAGTGCGGACTTATATTTGAATTATGAAAGAGGATGACAAGCGATAGCCTTGCTCATGTGATAGTGAAGTTTTGCATGTAAGACACCCATTCCTAACTTTCTTTTTTCGCATACCTATGCCTTTATTCACTACCTCATATGACACCTGTCATATGTTCTTTGCTATTATACCTGAAAATGTTGGCTCTGCTATCGGTCACAAGTGCATCATACAATTCGCTTTGAAACAATCGAAACTAACAGCATCGATAACTTTGTTGCGCGCTCCAAAAATGGCAACAGCAACACATCATGCTTAATTTAGTTGTTGTGTATTCCGCGTGGTTGTTATTTTTGGTTTTTAACGAATAACGATTATTTCAATTGTTGAGTATTATTTTTTAGCGACCTTCAGTTATTCTAGTTCATATTACTGGAACCTTCGATCACAAGTAATGATCTAAAGCTAGGCATTATAAGGAAAGATTGAGGCACAATAACGAACCTTTCTGGCAACCGTGTGGGTGACATTTGAAATAATTTATCGGGGGAAAATCGTAATTAGTGCCTCCTGAGACCTTCAGAAAGTTTACACGAGAGAAGTTCTGGTGCAAAACATCTTACCCAGATATCGATAAACGAAATGTTTGGTTTATTTTTCAGGTGTTTCGGTGCCCACGCTTTTGCGTGTTTTAGGCTTCAAGTGTGTTGCTCTGCTTTTGCTGTGTTCATGATCTATTGTGCTCTTCCTTTGCGATTGCAGAGGCCGCCTTCATCGCTTGTAAAACTGTGAAATGTATTAAACAAGTGTTCACACAGTCAAACCCAAGTCGAGTTGTGGAAAGGCATATTTTCTCTGGTATGCCTAAAAGATGGCACTATGTTGCGATTTCCAGAAGGTTTTTAGCGATAAAATGCACTTAAACCACAGCTCATGCTTTCGAACCTAACTACGTGTTCCCCACTCAGGTAGGTCACGCTGTCAGAGTGATGGCGCTCTCGATCAGCTTTCTGCAAAGCGGATCAATTCGTTGATTGGCTTCAGATGTACTATAACTGATGGCAGTGTCCTCATTCACCTCACTTGGTGGCTATTGCCAGGCAAACTTGGCACAGAGGCATAAGCTGGGAGCATGTCGACTCGTGAGCGAAGCATCGATTTGGACATGAAGCAAGTGATCGCTGAGACGTTCAGTGAAGACTGGGTTTGGAAGCAGCATGTGGTAATCTCATCTTTCGCCGTTTATTTTTTAAATATTATAGCGTTGTTAGGATAAAGCTACATAGTTTTTTCTCGTTGATCATATCTAGTGAGTGTTGTTGATTGTACAAAGGCGAACCGTTCCAGTTGGTGTCAACATTTTCAAGTCATCGGTTCCAATAGGTGTTAAGAGGTAAGTATTCGCAAGCTGATCGAGCTAAAACTGGTTATGAGATTACCGAATGAAAATATAGAAGCAACTCATTCGATCTTTAAACGAGAAACCTGCGTACCAAGAAAGGCGGCATTTATTGCTGATAATTCACAAACCTTTACGCTGTTGCGCAATCCGGTTTCTCTTCAGCTTGCTTAATTTAGAATATATAAAAACATATGATTTATGCGGCCCCTTTCAATTGCTTCATATTAGTCAAGGTCAATCAATACTCAGAAGTGAGTACGAATTTCCGGCATTAATTTGAAGTGCTAGAGATCATAAGCGGTTTGCTCTAACCTGCAGTGGAAGTTTCATACGAATAGTCCGGCATTTTAAAATGTGTTCGTTATATTACTTTTTTTGTGACTGGGAGCATTCGTTGGAGCTGGAGCTGTGCAGTTTGCTCCGATACTTTAATCACCATTTCAAGTGGATGAACTGAATGCCAAAAAGACTGCATTGCTTTTTCGCAACAGTTTTCATGTGCTTTTTGCAAATTTGCAGAGAGTTATCACGGAATCACCATGTCCATGCATATGGATGTTACCTGTGTTTTCGTTTGTTCAGGGTTTTCACGGCGAGACAACTCTACAGAATCTCTTGAGCTATGCAGTTTAGTAACTTTTATTGCACCGACAATCGCCTTCATACTTAATTTTATCAGAACGAGTTCAATACTCAGTAACTAAGTAACGTTCAGTATGTTATGCGCTATACGTGTAATGGTATCGTAGCTTTTTGCTAGTCGTCATGAGGTGGTAAGCGACTTGAAAAATGTTCCAAAGTAGCCGAATAGGATCATTCAAAAATGCTCGAGAAAAAGACCCGCTGCCTTCTGCTTTACACGGAAGCATGTATGGAGTACTTGAAACTTATGTAGGCATTGATCTAATGGGGCGAAGTCTGGTTCGCAACCGCCGTCCTCAGCTCTAGGCTGCAAAAATAGCTCATAACTCCCTTTGGGGCACTTCTATTCCTTTCCAACTTTATGATAGTTCTTCTATAAGAATTTCAACATTTTCAGGACAGACAGTTGTATATTTCCTTACGCGCATCTCGGTTTGCTTCATTGTTTTATTCTGTACGATAACATTGTGTGACGAAATGGTGTTTGCAGACAAGTTCCTTGGGGCAACGTATATGCGTGGTTGCAAGGAAGACTCTTGGTGGCAAAATTGCGCTCTATCTCCTTACCGATGATGAGCGTCTTACGCCAAGTATATGTAAACCAGTTAAGGTAGTCAAAACGGCACCGATTGATGGTGCAACGTAGTGATAGGTAGTTGTAACCGCGATGGTCGTAACTGTATTTCCCGGTATTCATTAAGACATGTCTTGAGTATTACGTTTAATCGTTCAATCATACCTTTGCGTTTTTTTTCATTTAAATAATTCTGATTGGATCGAAACTTTTGATGAAGTTTACATGAACCACAGAAAACATAAATGACGATAGTCGAAATTGCTGTTAGTTTTATATGCTTGAGGGTAATGTTTTTTCTTTAAAGCTTTCCGGAATTCAAGTGGTTATCGAATTTATGAGGAAATGTCATTCTGATCAACCGAACTTACTATCCAGTCATATTTGTTCAGCAGGTACAACTACCACGGTTAATAGCCTGAGTACAGATATGGGGCGCTGAAAAACCTAGTATGAAAACATAGAAGCCGCAATTGTGGGACCACAAGACGTCAGTATGTATGGAAACAAGCAAACTGATCTTGATATCGCAACGTCGACTTGTTATCTTTATTTAAGTCAGTCATGCGAGCATGATAGCAACAGCGTTAAGCAATTGAACTGAATTTATTTGAAAAGAATGGTCACCATTTGCATTTGCAGATTGCACATGTTAAGGGTGACCTGGCCGAGGCGAAGGCGGTGGCTTCACGTTTCTGCGACTCGGTGACGCAATCGCCATTCGCTTTTACATTCACAAATCAACCGGAAGGAATCAGTTTGGCGGTTGATAAGGAAACAATGCGCGTCGTGCCGCTACCTGGCTCAGCACTTCATTATCCAGACAATTTCCTCGAACATGGTGATCCCACATTGTTGCTAAATACCTTGCTTCACCGACATATTTATATGTGAACCGCCATTGAATGGCTGTAAAACGTTGAACTGAGTTGACTGTTAGGAAATTTTGAAGGACAATTTTTGTCTTCTTCAGGAAACGGTAGCTGAAAGATACGCATCCATCTTTTGACTTCCTGGTGCACTTTGTTTTAGGAAAACACTTTTGTCAGCAATTGCCAGATAATTGAAATGTTTAGTAACTGTTCAAACTAGATGCATTCGTTTCTGAATTTCGACGCAACTGTCAGCAATGTTCGCGCAATATTTTACTTTTAAACAGTTTACGATCTGATGAAATTTGCCTGGATATATTTATTATTAGATGTAAATGCCATAGTGAGTGCTCGCTGCAAAAGTTGGTGTGAAGGTAACGTGCTGTAAAGCTTGTTGTTTTAGGCGATGAAGTACTTGTCCAGTGCAAGATGTTGGGTTTTAATTTCTACCATGCAGGAATATACCAAAGAGGCGGATACGTTTATCACTTCATGCTGGCATCTGGTAAAAATTCAATTTTAACCATTCTGACCTCAGGCAACTCATCAGTGATGATATCGAGTATAATAATCTTTCTCTGGAAAATTCATTCACATTATAAGTGCGATTTAGTTCCCTATTTTGTAGAAATTTTTAGTAGAAAGTGCGAAATGAGTGAGAAACTTAGCTTTTTTTTTTCAGCAAACATTTCTAGTCCAGTCGTCTTTTTCTACTTTACCACATAAATTATGAGGAGATTTTGTTCCGCAGCAGCTTTTGTCTATGCGTAGTACACCCGATTATCTGAGCGTGTATTTGTCAGACGCTTTGAGTTATTGTTCCGAAAATGGCATTAATAAGCATCTGAGGAATTATTGTTCATCAAACACATCGCGAGCCTCATTTACTCCACTATATATGCACCGAACAGCTGGAAAGATTTATTTTTGCAAGCCTTAGCAGTCCGAGATACTGAGAAGTAATCAAAGGGTTGATGAGTTAAAAGTAACTATGAAATGCTGCATAAACCTTTTTTCGCGAAGTAAATCTGCCGCAACCCCCCAAAAGAAAACAACAATCACTTCCTCATGTTCAAATAGATAGCTTCAAAGGGTGTTTATTCAAAATAATCTCAACGTTTGCAGATAAGGTTGATTTGTTCATTTGTGTACCGAACTTAATTCGTTGAATCATTCAGGAGGAGCGGTATTATTCGACAGCTGGAACAATTTCGTTTATGCGCTTAACGAACCAGGTCTTTTCTCATATTTACTCCTTTACCGCATGATTGTCTAATAACAAGGTATAAATTCTTCAAAGCAATGGTGAGCATTATGCGTTCTAGATGTAGGTGTAAAGGAAATGACTTTGATGTCATGAAAAATATTTTCTTTTATGAGTTCATTCTTCATAGAAGTGTACCATTTTTACGGTTCCAGGAACGTTCCAGCTTTTGTGTTGGTGGCCATTAATCATTACGGAAAGATTATCGCCCTCTAGTTTTGATATGACTGACGTCCTTGACTTAGGGCACCGTCGCGTAATGCTCCGCAAGCAACTTTAGAGTGAAACGATACAGTTCGTCAACCTGCTTAGATGGTGACTGAATGGAAAGACCTTCAAAGAACTGCAGTGAGGCAATTCTGGCGCTCTGGGATTGGTTGCATAATAGTATACATAAGTTTGTCGTGAGTTTTGTCTGTCTTGTCGATGGCATGAATGGTGGTCTGCATCGTCCGGTTATCGCATTCGAAGCATTGGTGGGAATGGTTTACTGATCGTCTCATACCCGCTTAAGATATCATTCATCACTTTCTGTAATCACTTTCTGTCACTTTCTGTCATCCCATTACGTTTATTTAGTTAGAATGTTGGTTTTTTATAGGAACCGAGCCGACAATATGCCGCCTTTCGCACATATTACGTGTACGTTCGGGTGAGGATGTGGTGAACTGTGCGAGCTCTCTGTACTGCAATCATAGCGAATTTGTCGAGTACGATCTCCGTGATCGGAACTGTCAGCATTTTGCAAGCTTCTGCGCACGCGGAGTACAGTTCTCGTTCGAGATGGCCAGCAACCTCACATATCTAGCCTGCTCTTTGGTCAAGCCATCCAATGCGATTTTTGGCTCTATCCAAAAGATCGCCTCAATTCCTAGCTCACTGCTTTCGTCAGATTCCGCTTAGTTCTCCAACTCAAGTGACGCTAAAGCTCTTGTCCATAAATACGAATTCGCAAATTTGAAATTAGTTTCTTTACCACGGTCATTCCAAAAATTTGCGCGATTTTTTTCATTCCCATTTTTCCCATCCACTAATTTCCTTGAATTCTTGAACAAAATCCATGTTTGCAATAAGGGCGTTCACCAAGCCATTCTAATCACTCGAAGAACCTTTTTTTTTGAATTTGCTGTCTTGCTAAGTTTGCCATGCAGTCATCACATAAGTCTTGGTCTGTGGCAAGTGTATTTTTCAGTATGCTTTTTTCAAGTGCTCTATTTGGTGACACATGTAGTTCGTTATGGTGCCCGATGTGCTTTGCCACTTTTTATGCATTTGATGTGGTACTGAATTTACAAAATGGACTGCGCTTGGTGTGAATTAAATTTGCTAACTTCTGCAAGCCAAAATAGAGGAACAGATGTCAGAAAATTTGCTGAAACGTTTTTTTTTGCAGCGGAAGCACTTCTCCAAGCCAAGTCTTCCTTCATTTGCCAACGATTACCCCGTCTTTGGTCACTTGGACTGCTAGATTAAACGGTTTCCTTCCAAAGTGCCTACTTTCTGTCTAGTATTTTTGCGTCTGCTTTGGCTCCACTCTTTTTGTTCGTGTTTCCTTTTCTTATTTGGCCTTTGCATTTTGCTCATTTCAATGTTATAAATTGTCATTTTGGACGTAAGTAAAAGTTTTCGATTCACGTCTTCTTTTGTCACTCGTTAAAACTGTCCGATAAGTCGACCCATTCTATCAGTTTCTGTGTTCGAACTTTTTAAATTCTTGATTGTGGGTCGAATTAATCCATTGAAAATGATGCGAAAACAAGCAGAAAAACAATCATTCACCGTATCAGAGACGACGATGCACGCAAGTGATTTTATCATATACTTTCCTTCGCTACGTTTCATTGGTAACTACAGTCCTGCTCCATGCAGTCGTTGAAGCGATTGAAGAACTATGCTTGTTATTTCTTCTCTTTTTCTTTCGAAAAAGTGTAGGAACACGGAACAAGCATGGGGAATTTGCTATTGAAATCCTTTCATGAATTCCATTTTCTCTTTTTTTGGCCGATTTACTCGCTGTTCAATAAAAGAGAAAATTAAAATCGTGAATCGTCAGCGAGTGTTCAGTGTTGTATTCAGCTCAGTGAACGCTTTCAGACAGGACGCTAATGGAATATGAGCGTAAAATGTTTTGATAAATAGAGGCGAACGACTTCGCTGCAGGCGTAGAGTGCGGCTCAACCGTTACTGACTTAAACAAAATGAGTTGTTGCCTCGCAATTGAAGATTGGTTTCAAATTTCAGATAAAGCAAGTGACGGTCATTTACCGTTAAAAATCAATACCATTTAGTGTAATTTTGATTCCGGAGAGTAATCATTATTTCTCGATTACTTTCCAAAACTGCTCAAATAGGCTACCTTTCGCACTAAACTTCTTCCCAAAATGTTATTTTTCTATTTCAAATGCAATAACTTGAAATTTTTTGTTCACCTTGGGCAGACCAGATAAGCGAATCAAAATGCAAAAAAATTCGTTTCCTTCATTGAAAAAATAATTCCAGGAGTGATGGATTTTTCGAGATCTGCAATTGCACTTTAAGTCATTGTGAAGAATCGCCCGTCAAGAGCAGTGCTAATGTCCTTTAGTACCAACGTTTCGGCTTCAATGTATCATTGTGGAAGGCTTGCATTGCATCTCTGAGTCATGCCTTCGTTGAATTTACGAAGATGACTATCAAACAAATGACTAGTGAGAGGGGTCGCACAAATTATCTTGCCACCATGACTTGATAATATTGCAGTTTTCTTTACTCATTGTAAGTTGAAGAAAATGGCCTTGACTTCTCGCTAGGGCACCTCAGAAAAGGAGCATTTTGGGGGTACTTAAAGCAGTTTATCTCACCATGAATTTTTAGGTTTCCAGTTTCGAAACTGAAGCACCAGCACGACGACCGAGATTTGAGTGGCATACATGACAAGAGATACCATATTTCGCGTAAACAGCAAACAAGCAGTATAATTCAATCACACTACCGAAAGTAACAACTGAGTTTACAAACAGGCAGCATTAACTTTACGTTATTCCTTTTGCCGACCATTGTAAGCCAAAAATCACGGAGAACGGCCGTTCGCACACGTCACTGTGCTTATAAGCTGTAGTTTTCCCTTCGTCACGATACAAAACTGTTTTTTATTCATCTCATTATTTCTTGCGATTCTACAGCATGCGCATAACGTAGTATTATTAATATGGCCATATATCATTTCAGCATAGAGAAGGGGACATAATTTGAAGTGGAAGAGAAAGAGCGATGATGGGGAGGTGGGGGAGGGGGGTGGTGGAGGTAGTGCAAAGTGACATCTCAAAGCATCATAGTAAGTGTCTTTTTTCGAGAAGGAAGACTGCGTTAATTGGGAGCATGGATTTTCACTCCCCTTCCAATTTC